>SRMA01025326.1:0-96445 GCA_007224835.1 Danionella cerebrum
TGCAAAGCTGAAAGAATGTTGACTATGTAGGAACAAGTTGGTTTGTTTACTGTTTTGATATATATATAAATATACGTGCATGTGTGTTTACTGATTTAAAAGCATCAGTGTTGCACCAGTATTGAATGAAACTCTTTCAATAGTAATTTATAAAATTTCCAGATTATATTTCAGGAGAAAGAAAAGAGAAGTTCTTTTAAACATCTTGTTTAAAAATGCCCATTCTGGATAAGGTCTACTGTTCTTATGAAGGGTAAGCCAAAATAAAGCCAGTCACGTAAACTAGAAAAGATTTCCTCATGATCAAGTCATTATAGCAAAGTCTTAATAAATAGAAAAGATACATTTTGGAGAAAAAAATGTTATAATGAAACAATAAATTACGTCCGGCAGCAATGTGTTTCCATTGCTCTCAAAACTTCCCTGAAGTTTCAAATATATGTTAACTATATGTTAGCCTGGCACAGCTGAAGAAAACACAACTAAAATCAAGTGTAATAAAATAATAAAACATTATGGAGAGTTTTCCTTCAAAAAGATCGCCTCACATTCAAGACAAGTCCAAAGATCAAATTTAGAGATTTTCCATGTATTTTACTAATGGAAAATTATGTTTTAAATTTTTCCTACCTATTATTTAAAACTTTTTAAAGAAACCCATTACACGCATTAAAAACAATTAGTTGCTCTTTTATTTAAAGGATTATCTGGAAACCTTTACCCAACAACGTATGTTTAGCAACCACAGGTCACATTGTTTTTTTTTTTTTTTTGTTTTTTTAATGTACATGTTATACAAACAGATTTCTAAGAGCTCTGACTCCCTCAGCTAAAGGTTAAACACATGAAGGAGGAGAATTCTCATTCTTCGAAAACAACAGTGCATTTCAAAACAACAAGACAACTATTCTCGGACCGGCCCTTTCAGCGTCCAGCCTTCCCCCACAGGAGTTGGTGGGAATCTAGTGAATAAGGGAGTTCTCTTTTAATGAATTCAAACCTGCTAACGGGACAAAGACTTGAGTGAGAGGAGAGAAAGCGTAGAGTTTAAAGGGCTCTTAGCACACAGCCATGCATCAACTGTAATGGACTGATGAAGTGAGCAACGTTTTTTTCAAGCAACTAATGAGCGGCAGACCAAAAACCTTGTTTAAATTATGAGATCAGCACACAATGGCCCATACCAATAAATGAATCAAATGATGTGTTGTCAAAAGAGGTAAAGGTGTGCTTTTTATGGAAGGTTTGAAAAACAATACAAAGGGAAATATCTAATCTGCCATTTTCAAGGTAGATGATGGCCAAACCTTCCTCTGTTTGATCACACAGGACCAGATTCAGTGTGACTGCTGTGATTTAGTTTAAGAAGTGACAATAAAATCCAATGGAAAACCGGACTGTTCCATGCTATGGAGTGAAAAAGCACTTTTAGTGATTTCTTGCAAGGAGTTTGATTCAACTGATGTGGTCATGTGACACAATCAAGATTAAATGAAGGTCACCAAATGGAACCGAAGTTCAAAATAAGAATTGGCCTTGTATAAAGGTCCGTTTAGTATTCATATCACATGACTCACAACGGTTTTTAAGAAGTGTAAATATTCAATTAAATAAATGTCATTAATTTTCAAAACAGACGGTAAGCTGTTCTCAGGAGACAATGTGAGAGTGAAAGAGTCCATGCAGAATGTACTATGCTTTTGCAGAATTAGAGAAGCACCAGGTTCGGTGTCACATTTGCTATGATGTCACAAAGCAAAACAAGAATGAACTGTAAAAAAAAAACTGTAAAACTTAGCCAGGTTAGAGTCAATAACCTATATAATGGAGTGTTTATAAAAGATCATATTAATTTTTCACAGATATAGAGTGAATCTAATTTTCATAAGCAAGGTGGGTCCCGGGTCCAAATCCAGCACAGGTTTAAATATAGTTGAGTGAGAGTTGTAGTACTTCCTGTTTGACATCCCAGTGTTTGTCTCGAATGCTTGAGGCTCCCATTGTCAATGACAATAGCAGTAAAGCAACAGGAGACAAAACAACCAAGAATGGCCAGCAGTTCCCCCTATGCAGACCACTGGACTGCAATCACAGGGAGTAACATATGGACAACAGTACATCAACATCCTTTCACCCGCCCCCCACTATGACAAGACGTTCAGCTTCTAGCGCAAAGAAAGAACAAAATCTAATCAGGTCTGACTGTTCCTATATGCAGTATTTGGGGATAAAGCTTATCAGTTCAGGAAGTGTTAAATACACACAGATGAATACACCACACACTCCTTCACTGAAGAATCCGCAGACACATCCGCCTCTCTCAGCTCAACGAGCTAAAAGGAGATCCATTAAGATCTGCTGGCCAATCACACGAAACATGGCTGCTCCCTAATTACTGTAATGAGTATGCTGCGAGGAAAACCACACGAACAAACAAACAAGAGCCAAACCAGTAAAAGCACTGGAGAGAAGACCGAAATACACAAAAGTGTACAATCGCTTTGAAATTTCTAGACAATTCCCAAGGACCTACCCCACCTCCATAGCAATGTAACTAATAGATCAAGAGGGGTTCATACTTCAATGCAATAGCCAATCTCTGGATCAGAACTTTGTTGTGAGAATGGCTTGAGTGCAAGGTTTTGAGTGCAGCAAGAGAATCTATCTTGTGGGACAGGCTCCGGGAACAAGGGGGAGCATCTTTTTTTTTGACAAAGTTTGAAGAAAGTTTTTTTTTTTGTTAAAAAAAATGGTGTTGAAAGATACATCATTTCTCACTTTTCCCTCATACTGTAGTTACAAGTCACTTAGGTTTACAGGCCGCTGGTAGAGGACACTGTACTTATACGCCCTCTAGTGGCAAATAATTGCATATTAATACTTTTAATGCAATAATAACAATAAGAGTAAATACTCCAAATACTTAAGACCAATTAGAATAATGACGTTTTGTCTTTTACCACTCATAGTGATAAATTATCATGAAAGACACTTGATTACCATTAATGAATCCTTAACTATTTTTTGACGGAGGACGCCAAACACCCGCTGTGTATTGAGGATCAGAGCATTATTCAGACCATGAGTTGGCTAGTGAGAAATATGACAGATGAATACCAAATTTATGAAGTACCCAGCAGGAACTGTCACTTTTTCCACACAAGCAACTCAAGAGACAAAAAATACTGCTGCTGCTGTGACACACAAAACACCTCCTTATTCAAGCCACCAACAGATAAAATGCATAAATTTTATAAAATGAATTATATACATAAAACACATTCACATATAGAAACCTTCTGTTTTTCTTACCTGTCTGAAGACTAGTTTCTCCAAATATGCAAATTCTGAAAGATTCTCCTCCTGGAGTCTGTGTGAAAGAGAGTTTTATAGTTTCTGGGCAAGCATGGCAATCAAGTGTGCACAGATTCCCACTGCAGGGCAACAAGAAGAATGATGTGAACAGCAATCCTGTTATTCTGCCTCTGACCTCCTACTACGAACTGTGCCGGTGTTTCCCAAGCAGTCTTACAAACTCCTCCAAGTCGCTCTATCTGTCTCACTCTCTCTCTTACCCTCTCCATAGCTCAGCCCCCAAGGGAGTGATTTTGGATTTCCCAGACACACCCTCTAGATTGGGTGGAGCTTAAGGAGTCATCTCATAGACACTACTAGCTGTTCCCTGCCCCCAGTAGCTCTGTCTTCTCCCATGATTCCCAATTGCACTTTTCTTCAAGGTTACTTTTTGGTAAAGTAACAAAAATGTCTTTTTATTGTAATTAAAAGCTTAATGTGACAGCTATGATAGTCTGAAATTGACTCTTTATTTTGATGTTTACACCAAAACAATCACAATTTCAAAACATTTTTTCCATAAATAACTTTTTTTTTGGTGATGTCTGTGAGGAACTGAATTTCCTTTCCCTTTGTCTTTGGATTCCAACTGATTTTTATTCAGTTAGACAAATACGCCTCAAATGTTTAATTTATTTGTAAATATTCCAAATTGTGATTTCAGTTAAAAAGTACTATTAATGCTAATAATATTATGAATTAATAATTAATCAAAATAATTACGATTATTACTTTACAGAACAAAACTAATTACTAGAGTACAGGTTCAATGATGATGAACTATGATGAACTTAAGTAGGTCTCAGTTGATATGCAACACACCTGCCTTGAATCCCATGAGTCAAAGTGTCAATGCTGCCGCTTTAAGTGCTGCTATCACAGAGTAATAATGTCAAATGTTGTCTTCATAGTCTGACTTAGCTGCCATTTTAGCCCTGCCTCCAGCCCACCAAACACACCCCACCAGTTACATACATCCATACAGGGCAATGCGTGTGAAGTGGTTTTCCACAGGGCCACAATGGCAGAAGGGACCTTGCTGGTACCGAACCACCAACCTTGCAGTCATAAGAGAACCAACTCGATCATCAAGCCCCTTGCCCCCCTAAATTCCTATAATTGACTACCCCAAATGAGCTCCAAAACAATAGTGCTTTGTAATGCAAACATTGGAATTGGCACAAAACTTGACTTTCCATGAACACTACCAAGTATGAAAAAAAATCAAGTTTATAACCCCTTCAAACATTTTTGATGCTTGTGCTCCCAGTCTAGCGCTTGACGTATTTCTTCAGTTGCATGTAATAACCTCCAGCCCTATTGTGAGTGACTGGGAGCAGACATTCTTGGGTTTAATCTGATGATCTCCTCTCCTTAGGCACCTGAAAGGGGAGTCAGCCGGCCTGAGTGGACCTCAGTAGAGAGTTGGTGCAATGAAAGTATTTTTCACATACAGACACCAGGCTACAGACACGTTTCAGTATAGAACTGCATTTGGGTAAATTTTAGCCATTTTAATAATAGAAAGTGCAAGTAGACTTAATGTTGTCAATGCCTTCTTCAAAAATCGTTTTTTCTATCTACAATTGACATTCATCGGGTTTCTAATGACCACAGAACAGATAGATTGACCAATAAACCATTTTTAACACAAGGGCCCTGCGCAATTATTACATTCATTGACCAAGACAAACCCACCACTACACAAAAATGGAATTTCCTGATACACACAATCTCAGGCAGTCAATGAACAAGATGGGATAAGTTATTTCTTTGTCAGTCTTTGATTATGCTTTGCTTTATTTAGTTGATAACACTACATTCTTTTAACACACATGTGTCAAACTCAAGGGCTGCGGGCCACATGTGGCCCGCCATGTAATCTAATGTGGCCCGCAAGAGCTTAAAAGTTTTGAGTATCTAAAAAAAATTAAATAAAATGAAAACGCAAAAAAACTACATTTCCCACAATGCCTTATGCGGTAGTAGCAGCTTCGGCATCCATACTCACGAGTGAAACTGCAGAGCTGCCGTTTCTCCCACATTGAACGTTAAGACGCTCGCATTTGAGTGATCTCTCATGTTACAAATCCAGTTTCTCACGCTAAAATAAATTTCAAGATGTGAAATGGTCACAGCTAACCATTTATCTGTGATCTGTTTCTGGAGCCTGATGGTAAAATATGATGATAGATATGCATCGTCTTCAGTCTGTGAGGGTTTTTTTTTTCTTTTTTTCGCTAAACAAATGACACAAATGCTATTTTTCTTTATTCACTTGGACAGTTTGATCCTTCATTTATGGAGTTATGTTGGTTTTCATAAGCTGACAAAAAACAAAAGGATTTATATTAGAACAACAAGCGTATAATTGTTTCTATGTAACTGAATTGTCACTTGAATAAGTAATAAATAATGAGTTATTTAACGTTAAGTAGTTACATTTATTTTACATTACATTCGACATTGTTACAATGTACATTTATTTTACATTACATTGTTTTACATTTATAAGTTACATCTGGCCCTTTGAGGAGAGCCATTATGCCAATGTGGCCCGCAGTGAAAATGAGTTTGACACCCCTGCTTTAACAGGTAAATTAGGCCCAATCAGACCTGGCATGGCATGTTTCCAGCCGCAGGAAGTCTATGTTAGAAGGAACCCAGTTTCTCATATGCTTGTCTGCATCTCTGGGTTGTGTGAGCAGGATATGTTGTCTGCCTTCTATCCATTAGTTCTGCTCAAGGCTAAGGGTAAGAACAGTTTATCAAAGTGTGAAATTCCACAACTTGTGCACATCAAGGCCTTCTTTTCCAACAAGATAAACGTACATTCCTCTTACCAATGATTTTCTGAAGAATCTAACTTTGGACAGTATATGGTAATATGACAATACTAATTTCCAAATGGTTTAAACCCAACATCAAAGAAATTTCTCACACAAAATTAAATTGTGTAGCAGTGCCAATAACTGGGTCAATTAATCAAACAAAACTATTTGAGCCAAAAGTTGGTTAGTGTTTTAGAGGCACCAGCAAATAACCCCTCAGGAGTGAGGCTACTTCTGAGCTCTCGGCTTACAGTCTAGCTGTCATCAGAGGAGTTTAGCTGCCACTTACACATGGACAAGCATGGACACATTGATTGACTAAGTGGACACCGGTTGCTGGTTGTCCAGCATTCCATCTTATGCAAGTGAAATTCTATTCCAGGTCGTTGGGTAAATATGGCCATGCAAGTAAAGCAATCGTATACAGGAAGATGACTACAGATGACTAAATAAAGACAATTCTACATATTTCATGCACGGATGTCAAGGTCACTTCTTAGAGTAAGAGGTTGTTGTGAAGTAAAGATTAAGGTACTTTATGTTGACGTCATTTAGCGTCACCATTTTTCTAGCATTGCATTTAAAAATCCTATATAATCTATTTTCAAAGTCTTTCTCTTAGTTTTGTAGACTTTTTCTAGTGGCTAAATTCAATGTAGCATTAGCTCAATAATGGAAACCTAGCATACTATTTTTAAAAAAAATTATATATTTTCCTAGTTTTGTAACGACCAGCTTTGTAACGGTAACTCAACATCCTTTTGGGGACTTTTCTATACCCTTTCTTTTAGAGGTTTTAAAGGCAGGCTAACGTCCTAGACACTTGCAATTCAACAAGCTAATATCTCTGCAATATGTCTATGAGCCCACACAAAAATTAAACATTTAATCATATAAAGCACTCTAATTTTCTTAATAGCAATGTTAACATCCTAAAAATGTTTATTTGCCTCATATTGAGTGTTCAAACGCATTTGATCTCTTTAATCTCTTTAGAGACACAGCCATATGTACAGGAAGCAGGAGTGGAACCAGGCACATGAACTCATACTGGTGAGTCTCTCAGTGAACTGTTGATCTGACAACCAAGGAGGTGAAGGAATGAGTTTGGGTAAAGGATGATTGGATGGTGGGAGTGATTGGAGAGCAGCTTCTTGAATGGGAGTGTTCTTCAGAGGGGCGATCTCTTCTTGATTGAGAGTTGTCTTTGTATCTACAGAATAAATGGAATGCCTGACACTGATGGCTGAAGCCACATTATCACAGGTCAAACTGGAATTGAGTTGAATTTGCCCCTGGAGCTAAATTCTGTTATTTTATTTTTTTAATCTTAGACAACTGCCGAATTAACTTTTCCAGTACATACTTTCAGATTTTCAGATTCTGCAGAAAAGTTTATTTTTTGTGTATCATTAGCAATAGTAGTTTAAATCGGTACAAAAACAACACAGTGGTTGTTTTTACAGATTATTGCTGTTCTCATTGCTGTAATTGCTTAAATAAATAAATAAATAAATAAATAAATAAATAAATAAATAAATAAATAAATAAATAAATAAATAAATAACAGAAATGTTTAAATAAAATGAATTTAATTTTAGGTAAAATTGTACTTACAGAAATCTGTTTATTTTGCAGAATTTCTATTTATTTATTTCATTTTGGACAGATAAAAGTCACCGCTTAAAATATACAGGAAAACTGTAGTTTTTATGGAGCTTTCTATTATTTATGTCCTAGGTACCATAACAGTTATATTTTTCACATGTATTTTTAAAACAGGCGTCCAGCTGTTCATTTTGGCTTGGAAATATGTTTACATGAATGAAATGCTGGCAGTGAGCTGAAAATCCCTGAGGGGTGAGGAAGCCGATGCCAACTCCTCTCGCTCACCCAGTATGAGTGCAAGAAAAGAGAAGTTTTCCCACAAAACGCCCAAGAAACGCCCAGAATATCCATGAGACACAATTAATGGCCTTTCATCTGACAGTGTTTCCTCACGTTTCTCACAAGCTCACCCTAGGTTGACACTCTGTTCAGGACCATCCTTTCCAATGCTTATGTTATAGAAAATAAAAAAAGACTCCTCCTGATCTGAATAACTGAAATTTAATTTGAGAATTCAAGCAGTTTAGCTTTGTATGCAAAAATAGCATGGAGCTATGTTTGAAGACCTTTGAGTTAATCTCAGAATTACTTGTCTGGTATTTCACATTGGTGCATCGCTTTGAAGGAATCAGCAATCTGCTGAGAACAGGAGAGGCAGGGTGCCAACCATACTTTTAAAAGCATGCTTCATTTAATAGCATACTAGTGTCCTACCCCAGTGTGGACGGTCATCGCTGAAAAGCACCGCACTGCTGGACTTCAAATAAACATTTATGCACTGGCACTTTTCCAGTTAACAACACATGCCCAAATACAATACATTAGTCTCAGGAGCCACCTGACTAATGAAAATAAATATACAGAATTCACTAATACAGCCACTATCTCTAAGAGTGTATCTCTAAAGGTTTAAACCATCTATGTGTAGCACTGGCTTGATGATTACAGGGTTTGAATTGGCACACTATTATAATGGCATGGTAAAGATATTGGTTCAGGTGAAATCAGATCACCTGTTGAGACTATTGTTGAAGCAAAAACATTAGTTCCTGTGCTGAACTAAATGGTACAACTTTCAGACTTCCAGATGAACTCATTTGTGTTATAATATTTAACCTTATAAGAGGCTTTAATTGAAATACAACCCTATTTTCATTGGTAAGTTCACAACCAAAAGCATCCAATTCAGCAGTCTGGTTTGAAAGTGTCAGAGTCTCTATAGCAATGGAGTGGAGGTGGTATGTTATGCCTGGGAAACGAGCCTCAGCCTGTCAGCCCACTGTTTGTATGTGTGTGTCTTGACATGCTTTTTAAAGACTTAATTACACTCAGTGGAGGGGCGCCACTGCCCCCCATAGCAAACGCTGGGTTTATAATCACCTGGCAGCTCCTGCACACAGTGTTGTGTGTCTGCTCCTCCTCTACACGAACATACACGTCTCCCCGACTGGAGAAATACGCTAATTGTTTTCTTGGCAAGACAACACATATATTGTGAAGTTATGAGGTTATAGCATCTGTATGTCACACACTGTAATGACGCAAGTAATGACGATTATTTCTAGCCAATCAACTGACCAGTCATTGATTAACAGGACGTTATGAGACAAGAAAAAAGTATCACCTTAGCCTTCTTTTAGAACCTCATCCAAATTGTTACACTAAAGAGGACAGAATTGGGTGGAGAAGCCCCCAAAAGCTTTGCCTATAGCCTCCATAGGCTCTCGGGGCTTTCCTGTCAGTCGTAAACTGTTCTGTCTACAAATAAACGCATTACAAGGAGCAACAAAAAATTAGATGCAAGTAGCAAAATTAGTAGTGTAAGATTAAAACACTGTAAAGCTCTTGAATTGTATCAAACTTAAACTGACACCACCACTGCACTCTCACAATACACCACAGGGAGATCCGTCCTACACTCCAACGCTTCTTTTCGTGAACTAATCCTTGTTGGTTTGGTCCCAAGCATTTTGTGCCTCTTGCCTTGTTCTTCTACCCTATGTATGCATGCAGTGATTAATGGAGCTCTTGAGCACCGGACTGTACGCATGGACAGTCACAGTCACAGGCTGCCCCACACAAACAGAGCTTCAGAGACAAGGAGACAGGAACAGCAGACTCAGTCCGCTAGAGAAAACATCCATGAAAGATAAGAACCCGCTTCTTTTTAAATGATAAAGCGATTTATGAGGAACTGGGAGCCTACATGGCCAATGATTCTTTAATGGCTGTTTGAGTTTAATGCTGCTTTAGAATGAATGCCGCGAAACATGCTTAAAATCAGTATTTAAGAAACTATGAATTAAATAGAAACTGTGAGTGATGATGGGTACAAGAGATAATGATGAAAAATCTGTAAAACTTGTATCCCTACTGTAGGGCCCTCAGACCCTAAGCATAGTCCAATTTTATTTTTGACATAGATCCATTGTGTGTAGTAGCTATGGAATCAACAGTGACTCCATATTAGTTAAAAACTGCAGACCTGAGAGCTACTTTAACTTCCAAGTTATGAGCTCAACTCTGCATCCCTGAAAACCCACAGCTTTAAAATTAAATTACATTAGCGATTTCACTAGGGCCCAGTGTATTCAAATCTGATTCTTCAAACAAGAAAAAAAAATCAATTTGGTACATAGATCTGTAAATTAAATATTTAATGCAAAAATTTCTAAACATTTTTTAAAAATTAGAATTTAACTTTTTTTGTGGGATGATTTTTTTTATAAACAATTCGAAAAAGAGAAGAGTGAGAGTAAAACTGGAATCACTTTTTCAAGTCACCATATGCACATTGATTGGTCACTAATGGCTCACCTTTGGTATCACTTGAAAAAATCACTTTTGCAAGGTAAATTTTCCTTGACTTTTTTTCTTGTCTAGGTACTGGGCATGCCCACGAGCCATCACTAATGGTGATATTTTCTCTTATCAGCGCAAGTCAGCAATCGCCATTAACAAGTGTGTCGTTATTTCACACGTGCTGTGAATGCAATCAATGAAATGAACATTTGAACAATCAGTACTAACCTCTTCTTGCTTCTCTCTCTCGCAGGATTTGAATACTAGAGAGAATGTGAATCCGATGGAGATGACTTTGGACCCCCAAGCCCAAAAGATCCATCTCTGTGAGGTGCAGCAAGTCCTTGAAAAGTACAAGAACACAAGGTTTAATTTGCTGTCCATCTTATCAATAATATCAGACACGAACAGTATGAAACTGACAGAGTGTAATTAGAACCATTGTGACTTTCACAACTAAACATTCCTTCTGTTTCTGACAGATGTTGTAGACTGTGATTTTAGTGTTCCTGGCAGAACAAAAACAAATGAGCCCTTTAATTGAAGGTTGTGTGCTATTTTCTACAGTATAGCACTTCCAGCACATGCCAGAGCATTCCTTCTTAAACAGTAACAAACATTGGCTGGCACTTAATTTCAGTTTTTTGGGGGCTGTTTTTTCCACTGCATATTACCCTAAGCCTCGTTAGTTAAATAAATGAAACAACGAAAGCAATAACAACAAATAAGTTTAAAAACTGAAAAAAATACAACTAATGGAGTCTGTATTATGTGTTTACAAAAATAAAACATGATATTATAGATAAATTGCTCTGGGTTTTAGTTTTTTTTACACAGCTTACGTACTTTATATAAGCTGCTGCCACCTTATGGTACTTCCTTTCTGCCACTTGTTTACTTGTTTACAGTCAGCTTGTTTGCACATGTTCTCACCATGCATTGAACAAATGGCTGAAGTTGGAAGAAAGCAGGAGAGCCCTATATGGGATTTCTTTAAACATGACAGCAAGACAAAAGCAAATGCTTTAAGATAGAGACAGGCCACACATGTGAGGAACTGTTGCCAGAGTTCATCTGTAGAGCATGCATTGAGTAACTCCACTATCATGGCAAGCCCTATTTGACTCTTTTAAAGATTTATTTTGATAACGCATATGGTAGTATTTCAGACATGTGGTAAATCGGGAGAGATGGAGAAGGTCAGGAAAATGTGGTGCTCACTATCTTCTACAGCACAGTAAGAGACACCGTTTTAACATTTCATACTAGTCGCAACTCTATTTTGACTCATCATAATTCCAATGCCAAACACCAATATAGACTATGTGTCTTGGAGTCATTGCCTGCCTCATTGAACAGCTTTGAAACACTAAATGTTTCATGTTTCAACTTGGAGGAGGTATACAGACCTTCTTATTGCAGAGGAATAGATCCAGCATGACCATAGCAAAAGCGGCACAAAAAATACAGTTTTTAACAAACCCGCTCTAAAAACAACACTAAAATAAAATCCAATTGCAAAGCAATCAAACATAAATGTCATGTTGGCAAACAGTGTAGTGGAAAAACTACATTAATCATAAAAAATCTCAATTATCAAAAGCTATTTAGTCCACAAATGAGTGTCTTCTCATTTTTAAATAGGCGTTGTGTTCTCCTGGCCACCTTAAAATGTTTATTTCAATTATTTACAAGCAGTCATTGGTGATATGTAACTATGAGGAGTTGAGAGAGGCTCTGAATTGGTGCAGTGATGTGAAATGTGTTGATCTACCACTGAAGAAACACATGCATGCTGCATTGCTCTCTTTGTGTCTTATCTCATCTGCTCGGATGCTCTCATTAAACGAATCCCACTCAGAATCCCCTTACATCAGCAGCAAGCACACTTTCCCATTACAAGATGGAATGTGAGAAACCTGATTTCTAATGATGGATTAAATCGCAAAGACCAAATGTAATGTTGGTGAAGGAGAGAAAGAAAAGATGGTAGATGAAGGGATTGCAGATGCTGGTAAGGGTCCATTGTTCACCCTACAAGCAAATCCAACAAGCCATGACAAAGTCTCTGCATTTTCAGCTTCTGAATTCATCACCGGTTGATCTCATGTCAATCCTTCATGTCCAGACTTCAAACCCCATCATGAAAGAATCTATTCAGATTTCAGACACCTTGTCTTCGTTGCTTAGCCAGATTTGCTTAAAGTTTTATGGATACCAAAAAACATTCTTTATCCATTTCTCCTGAACACTCCATTTGTAAATTGGTCTGAAGTATGATGTGCTTCTCACAGTCTATAGAGAAAGCCTATAATGGACGCTGCTGTTGAATCCAATAACAATAATCATTCAATGTTTGACAGCTTAGCTTCTATTTTCAAAGTTTTCTTGCTGTAGATAGACGTGAGGGTCAGGTTCTACAGCGAGTTAATGGTATGAAAGACAGGGATCTTATAAATGATTTAAGGGTGAATAGACTTCTTTATAGGGCACTCAGAATGACTCACCTGGTGCTCATCTTGAAGGTGACAGAGCAGGATTCATTAGCAATAAACTCTTAACAGCTCTGACTCGACTGGAAGTGAGTTTACATAAAAGACTGACCTGTTCCAACCTGCTCCAGCACAGAAACCTGAATGTTTGCAATGCTGAAGAAAATGATGTTTAATTACAATATGGCTGTAAATAAAAGGTGTGTTCGGCTTAATGTGGAATTGCACTGACTGATCTGGCTTGGTTTTACAGACACCACATAATTTTGGTGTATTCGTTTAAATGTAACATGTTATTAATTTAATGGCGCTGTTAGTATGCTTCTCTGCAGGTTTAACATTCATTTGATTTCGTTTAAAATCTCCACTGTTTCCAAAAGTAATTGGAACTGGTTTAAATTGTAAATTAAACGCTGTATATAATTTTGGTAGGCTCTATCCTTAATGAACTTCCCCTCTCTTTTAGACTGATATCTCTCACAAATTAAAGAATAGAATAGAATAGAAATACAATGACTGTACATTGCCAGCAATTTCCTGTAGTTTGTTCTTCAAAATCACGTAAGCCTTGCTAGTAGAGCTAATATTTCTAAAGGAATCTATACTGAAGAGAATTTTTACAATTTCTGTCCTCTTTGTTTTGTGCACTTGCATTAGGAGAGGCATCGATCCAAACGCACAGTGTGTGCTTTCTTTACCTCAACTCCGTCATATTCTTCATCAAAGAGCATGCAGTACTGTGGTAGGCCCAGCTGACATAGCCACTTTGAGATAGAGATATGCTTCATGATGGAAATGTTGCTTCACAGATCTCTCCCCCTGCCAGGCTGGAAGAAAACCAATAAGATTATTAATAAAAACCAAATAAAAAGTTCATGATAAACCGGATCAATAATTTATGTACCTAAAAAATATAAATATTAATACATTTTAATGTATGTTAATAGCTGGTCTATAGCTTTTTAAAATTTAAGATTAAAGCTGCAAGCAGCGATCAATGGTCTTTCGCACTTGAGGCGCTTTAGCTTTTAAGTCAATTTGTCCTTCTTCGCAAAATGTATTAAAGAGCAAACTGTTAACATTTCTTGGAAAACATTGGCAGATTAAATAAATAAATAAACAATAGATTCATATATTTGCAAGTTTGTAATCACTTTGACAATCACACAAATGTGTTTTTTAACTGGAACCTCATTGAGTTGCTGTGGGAATGGCTTAAGACTAAGTTTCAGAGAAGTCCAAGTTGGGTTCTCTCTGAGAAATGTTTCTAGACAAATGGACAGCTGTAGAATGTAAATGATATAAAACAAATCATATACTTTTGCTATATTCAGACTCTTTTTCTCTCCTTGGAGAATTAAACATATGTGTGACTCCAGACAATTTAATGCTATGCATGTTTTAAAGTATGTACCATAGTGAATTTCACCCTCTTTATGATCACAGAGCTGCATTTTGATGTTTGCAGAGACTGTATGATCCAGCCACTCTCAGATTAATTAGAAGTTGACTGAGAAGAGAACATTTCAACTCTTTTTGTAATTGAAGAACTATGTTATAGCATCAATCACCACACAAGTTCTCTACTTTTTCTCCATCCAGATACACAACAAGATGAATATCATTTAAACACAAGCAGTTGACCACCAAACTGTATAAGGGTTTTGCTATTGATTCATTTGGATGAGACGGCGAAATGTTTTTTGTCATATCTTGGCAAGACATGTCCAATAATTTAAAAGAACACAGAGAGAGGAGACCATTAAAGTTATTGGTAGAGCGTATAAGCTATAGACCCTGTCACCTTCGTTAAGAGAAATGCTTTATCATAAGCTACTCTTGCCAACAACAAAAAAATAACTTAAATTATACTCGCTGTTCAAAATCAAAAAACCACCTTGTGCTCTTTTGTAGATCATGAGGACCAAGACATATATGATCTTATATGAAAACTACAAAAATCGGTTGTTGATGTTCTAATGGATGTTTTAATCATTATTTCCTCCACCACTGCAATAAAAAAAAACTATAAATGTTTTGTTATTTGGTTTATATTCATTGATATGGAATATCTGTGGTCCGTGTATGATTAATCACAAAGACAGTGACCTACTCCTCCTTTTGGTGTCAATCATCACCATTTATTCTGATTGGAAAAATGGTATCTGACAGGCTATGTGTCAAACATACCCCAATAACAAACGTAAAATGAGTATTAAAGTGCATATTAGTAGGACAATGTATGTACATTTCAAAACTGAAATGTTTTCTAACTTTTAACTCTTAATACAGGAAAACAGAGACTACAGGGGTTTCCTCAAATGTAAGATATTTAAAAGAGAGTTCACACTACTCTTAAAGTCAAGCACATATCCTTCTGACTCTTCTCAGTGAGCAGTGAGAGCAGTAGTTATATACCTTGCCCTCAGGATAGATAATGCTCACATGACTTCTTTATGAATAAACGTTAGTATGCCATTCATTAAGTTCAAATACTGTAACTTAAAAATTAACATAGCTTTATGGCTCTGTTACCTGAATAAATGTTACCCTTTTGAGAACTATGACATTGGAGTGGTCAACAGTTACATTTGAATATATTTTATTTAGTCACACACTTGCAATTTTTTTTTTATTTAGAATAAGCTTGAATTCATCTACCACTTAACCTAAGGTATTTAGTCTTTCAGCAATCAGCTCTCATCCACTTGCACACAATGGCAAATAAAGGAGCTGTGGAAGTGGTGAAACATGACTCATAAAACAGGGCTATGGCAATAACAAAAAAAGTTGCAGTTTAATCCAATATGACTTGAAGGCCCAGCTGTGCTCGCAGCCAGCAGCCCATCCCTCCATTCCTGGGGTGAAGCAATCAGACTGGGAGCTCAATGGAGTTTTATTCCTGTCGTGAATGTCAATGGCCCTGAGGCCACATGGAGAGATTTACTGTATGGTGGCTCTAACACCTCCGAAGAGGTTATTTGTCTGACAGGACAGGACTCCACGTCCTTGCAGCACAAGCTTTTCTCTTTAATCGACAACTAGTTGATTCAGTTTAAATGATAATCAAGCCGTTACCCCCACAGTTCAAATTATATTCATGCCATTAACTCTAATACAGTTAGAGGACAATCAAGATTCGTTGAGCAGGTAAAAACTGTAGAAATATGCTCATTGAATCACTTGAGATTAAACTTTCTTAATCTTGAAAAAAAAATGTTTTTTTATCAAATAAAACGTTCTGTTGCCATTAGACACCCTGTGTGAATGAAGAGGATCCAGATGATGAAGTATAGTAGTTTGTTTGCTCATGCATGTGCATGGACCAATCTCCTTAAAAGCCATGTCGCAGTTTACTGTAGATAAACCCTGACATAGTTTAATCACATTTAGGACGAAGTGTACACATGCAGCCGTGTATCAGAGTCACGCCTGTGAATCTTTACTGAATTAGATTTGGTATACAGCATAATCTACTCCATGGCCGAAATCAATCCCTGTATGCAGCATTCAGTGTTGCTGTGAGGTCTATGTGGATTATATACTGGGTTTAGAAAAGCTCTGATGATTAAAAAAAGCAACCAACAGGAACTAATTACTGCACTCTGTGGGCTTGAGACACGTGAAGGCACACACTGTGTTACTTTGAACATCCTGTTTTGGATACAGAAGCTCTTTTCCCGTTTCCTCTGTTGTGGTTGCAGATACATGGTTTCGAAGAGACTGGCTCCTTGGCACTCCAAATGACTGACTTTAAAAGTTTAATTTTCTTCAATCAAAATCGTTTATTGTGCAAGCTGACCCTAAAACTGTGCTTAATTGACTGTATCTGTGGAAAAAGTTGAGTAATTTGGTGAAAACATCATTTACATTTCTTTCTTTTAAATATAAATTTCCACTCTCACCGATGCATCGAAAATAAAACGTTTCTAAAAGCCCATTTCTTCTACTCAATAAGACTGCCTCTCTTGAGAAAATAGGCAATATTTGAAATAGTTATTAATCATGGAAGCTCTGCATAAAATATGCGATGGCATGTGACTGCACATAAACACTAGATGATCACGTTTCAGGATAAGAAGGAAGAGAGAGCCCAGATATAATGACATCATTGTTCGGAATTAAGCATTCCAGAAGAACATGCTGCATGTGGGAGATCTCAAGAACACATGCAGCTCTCATTTCATGATGATTGTGTGAAGAGCACATTGAAGTGAAGAGCAGGACTGAATGTGTTTGTTTCTAGGAACCAAACATCTACTGACACCTCGTGAGTGATAATCATTTCCTCACTGAGAATATTTAAAATAAGCTGTAAACTTTCACTTTACCAACGAGTGTATAGTAGAAAAAACTGAAACTATATGTATAATTCATAGACTTGAGGTTGGTTTCATAGAAGTGAACCGATTCCCACTGATACCAGTGTTAAAGCGCTAACATTTTACAGCAGAAGCTTTGCACAATTTTACCTACGGCATTATATTACTCATTAGTTAAAACCATTTTAGGCTAAAAGAGCACCCTTTGCTCAATTATTGTTTTTTTAAGACAGTCCTAGTTGCTGACTGCAGAGCAGTGACGCCATGGCCTCATCAAGGACCTGGCTAACCCTAACCCACCTGAACAGGGCATTGCACATGCACACTTAAAAGGCAAGATGTATGGGGCGTGTCATCTACCAGTGCATTACTGCAGGGTCATGACGTCACTGCCATGCAGTCTGCAGCGAGGAATACTAGGCTTTTTCGCCGCCCTGTTTTGTAATGGTTTGACTGGACCACCATCCTTTCAGTGGCTTTTCCACCACATTCTGTTCCCTTAATAGAACCTTATATCATACCCATTTGGATGAGGTTCTGACAGCAAGTTGGGTCAAGGTGTTGCTCTTTTTGATTGCACAGAAATTCCTGACACAGCATCCTGTTGATCACCGGCTGGTCAATAGTTGGAGGAAGTGCAGTCCTTCCAATTCAGGAGGTCAGTTGAAACATAAAGGTAAACCGTGGCCGAGTATGTTTCCCAGTCAAGTAGGGCTTGATTTTATCGATCACGTCCTATTTCCGAACTCTGAAAGTTTCAAAACCCAAAATGGTTACATCTTCACACTGGCACTCGTTGAAGCACACACAAATTGAAGCAGTAACAGTTCTCAGCTTGAATATTGAGATGTTCAAAGATGGAGTTGATCAAACTTTGTGAAAACAGATCTCAACACAATATAGAAATTGAAATATTTCTACAGTCTCTTTGCCTTGTGATGGTTACTGAGTGTTTGTTAAGGCTCCTGTATGATTTCCATCTGCGGGAAAATAATTTTAGTGCTTTGCAGTTTGAGTATAGTTTCATAGTTGTTTTAAGGTTGTCTTTTCAACTGATTCAATGTCATTTTAGTGACTGTTTCTGCAAAACTGTCATTTTAAGTAAATATGTTCTTTGTGTTCCTTTTAAAAATAGTGTTTTGTTAGTTTAGCAATTTTATCTTTGTTCATTTTGACCTGCTCCTGTAAAAATCTCCTTATAGATTACATTTAAACAGCAGATGTTTTGTACAAAAAGGTTTTTTTTATCCTGCTATTCCTCGCTATCTTGCACTAATGTTAAAAGTATTGGGGAGTTGTAAAGGAGGCTGGCACCACTCTCTCCCCAAGCAGCTCCTCTAATCCCTGCTTTTACCATGAGGCAAAAACCTCATCGAAAATAAATCCAAAGAATTCCAACTAAATAAATAAACTTGTAAAAAAATTATACAGATTGATCCCAGACTTCATTTGTCAATTGTATTTTTTTGAGTTTAAGTCCTTGCTCAAGGGAATTACTTGGATCTTTTTCACACTGGGGTCCACAATTTGTTTCAGAGCACACTTAACCCTGGAAAAGTTTGGTTTTTGCAACTGTGAAGGCAATTGTTCCACTCGAGACGGATAACAGTACCGCTTGCAGAGGTGGTCTTTGGAATGTTTCAGCAGTCCAGGGCACGAATGGGAAGGAAATGTGGCTCAAAAGAAGAAGTTGTCAAAGAATGCTGTAAAAGTACACAAGTGCTCCAATATGTTATGGATGTAAATGTGTGAGTTGGAAAGCTGTAGTTTTTGTTCCAGACATAACAGAAACATCTACAGTTGCAGCGTTGATTCCTTGTTGCATAATGACGCAAGTGGCAAGGGTACTTCAGTATAGTGATCAAAAGATGTTTTTGAGATTAAGTGCATGCCCTTGGTTACTCATCGTTGCCCATTTAATCACTTGTACCTCTACTTTTTTAACAGAAGTCCCTGTTCAAGACAGTAATTTGTAATTTATCAGATTGGGTGAGTTTTGACCATTTGACTCCTAAAAGAGTGTCGTTACCTTTTGGAGCAGCAGAGATTTTTTTTACACATATGTAAAAAAAGTAATACATTGACCATATTTTTAGAATAAAATATTCCATGGACACGGTCATAGAAGGGGCTTATTTGATCAAATATCAGATGAATCTAATCTATTTTATTCGAATCGGTCTACAAGAAAAGGATATCGTTTTTGGATCAAATTGTTACCTGTTCATCTAGATGCAAATCGAATCATTTCAGTTCTTAAGGAGACGTTTAAAAAATGACCTACAGTTTCTCTTTATAACGTGTAAATATGCTTTCTTTGGTTAGATTATGTATAGTCAGGTTCCTGTTCTACATCTATTTTACTTTCTGTATTTACTTTTGTATTTTGTATTTTTTTTCCCCAAATGTTGTATACAATGAGTGTAACTTGAGACATTCCCACTAGGTCATAAGTTAAGTGCAACGTTCATGTTCTCAAGTTCAGTCAAAGTTTAGTTTTATGTACGGTTGAGGGAAACTCTTACAAACGGACAAAAACAACCCACAACGCATTATAATTATTACGTTAGTATTCAATAATGTCCTTGTCCTTGTGTATTACAATTTGCCAAACACTAACTGTTTTCAAAGTTTGGGTTAAGTTTTAATTTTACTCTAATTTCCTTGAGAGTTTTAAAATCTCTCCCCTGAACAATTATGGCCTCTTATTAGTTGCTTCCACCTGGTTTCTCCCTGGTCAAGAGTTCAGACCCCACAAGACACTGCATGTGTGAGTTTTAACCTGTTTTAAGAATGAAAAACATCATTGTGCAGACTGTCTGCGAAACCTAGGATGCCAGATGCGCCACATGCCTTCAGTGAAATTTATCAGGGCGTGAACGACCACATATAAAGTTATCCGCATGCCTCAAAGAGTTAGAAGTTAAACAGTATTAGAAGCTCTTAAATATATACTTGCTTACTATAAGCACAATAATGATGTTTTTTGTACATTTTCAAAATGCAAAGTGAGTGAAAAAAAACAACCCAAACATTTCAAATCAAGATTTGGTGTCAAATCTTTATTTTAAACCAGCATCAGCTCTTAAATGTTCTTTCAGATTCCTCTGGGATTATAGTCTGGTGTATAATCAACCAATTATACCAAAGGTGCTAATGATCATCGATGTCACATGAAACCTAATCATGAACTGAAACTGAAACAGCTGTGTAGGAGGTTTAAGACTGGGTTTAGGAAAAGCAAAACTCTGTTACTAAAATTAGGTTTAGAAAGACAATTTTTTGTACACCAATTTTAAGCTGCCTTGAGTTTGAGAAAGGCACTAAATAAAAATTTCATAATGATCAACATGTTAATTTCATCGCCTTTAAGTGAAATAAGAGAATTTATTTAGGAAATGGAGAAATAAATATTATACGAGATAGAGGCTTTGCATCTTCGCTCTTATATTCCAGCATCAATAATGCCAGTATTTGAAAACTGTAATAGCAATTACGTAACTGCAGTACATTTTATTCAAACTAAACGAGTTGCATCTTTTAATAATTTTCTGCGTACAGATAACATTTCTTGCCACAATACTGTTGTTTAAAACACCACCAAAGATGTAGCCACAGTAAAACACAAGTTCAAAACCTTAGCTGTTTTATTTAAAAAGGTAAATTTGGCGACATTGCTATGGAAATGCACCAATACTGGTGTAAGAATTTGGTGTAAATTACAAGTAAAATTAAAATACAATACTGGTGTAAAAACTTATAGTTTACCATTACTTTTCATTTTAAGATAGCAAAGTAAACGGGTTTTATATGTATAATGTGGCAAAAATGTGCTACTTGCATGTAGCACAATAAATAGATAAACAAACCTCACCTTGAAGGTCAGTCTAACAGATTCTATCCAACTGCAAGAACTCCCAGAGAGCGCATGGAGACACTCGGACGTCAGACGGTCTCTGTACACGAACAGTTCATGTTGTGACTCTGAAGATAGCGAAGATGCTTCCTGGTGGCAACCCCTGGATGCGATTACTACCCGTATGAGTACTGCGCTTTCACTGGAATGCGGTCTGAGAACGAGATGCTGCGTCGACAGGTCTTTGAGTGAGCATTAAGTGAGCGCGCTTCCATGTGGTTGAGCTTTAAACAGTCCCCTGTGGGTTTATATAAAACACGACAGCCTCTCTATAGGGAAAGTTAGAGGATTTAAACAGTTTGAGTGACTGGCAGAAAGTGTTAAAAAAAGACATTAAGCACGTGGGCGCAAAACGAAAAGCGCGCGAATATAAGCAACGGAAAGTCACGTGCACACGTTTTACAAATGGTGTCTGTTCAGTTGAGGGCGCCAGGGCACAACTACTTCTTGACCTAAACGTGAATTAGACTTTATGCTGAAAAAAATATATAGAAAAAATCATGGGAGAGGCGTTTCAGACAAAAAGTGGCAGCTGTTAGCAAGAAGCATTGACTGTATGCCTTACAATGAAACCGGAAGTGAAATTGTAAGGCAACATTGCCAGTCGCTGCGAACAATGCTATTTATTATGGTATACATCTTACCGCTATGACGATCAATCGGTGCGCTATCTCAGTCATACCTGGTGGTGCAAGCTTACCTTAGGAAACTCATCTACTGCGCTCTATACAGCACTTACAAGTATCCAAGAATTACTGGAAGTGTACGTTACTGCTACATCACCCCGATTACACTCACTGCTGTGACTGAATTGTGTTGAATAAACACTGTTATTCTATGTAAGAGTCCGTCTCGTGTGAACGGTCACTCCAGATGTAATGGTGATGGGAATCACTATGCTAAAGCACATGAATTAGCATTACCACAGTTTGGGAGAAGAACATATCAGGAGAAATTTGACTTAAATGAGCTTGGACCAGATCATGCCAATATGTTCATAAGTCAGAAAATATACTTTGTTGTTTTCCAGGGTTTGCTATTAAGAGAAGACTGGATTTCCGATGTATTTTTCTGTCCCATTTTTAAATCATCAGCCCATGGTGGACACAGACTGGTTTGACTGATTAAAATGTTTTTTTTTTAAATTGTTCATGGTAGTCTTTTGATTTTTTTTTAGATTAGTGTAGTCCCCCACCACTGGTTTACCACATTTCACTCTTAAATTTCAAATGATTTGTAGAACAAGGTTAAAATGCAGAGATATTTATTAAATGAGACATTTGTAGACAGCAGCAGCAGCCCTTAAAATAGCCTCAGGATGGGCTTGGAGCCAACACTAATTCAGCTCTGAATAATGTTCTGCAGATGATATGACCTCAGCCTGACATTCCCTCTGCTATCCCATAAAGCAGCTTCCAAGAGAATGCAATGTCAAAATGGCTTTTATGCTCAGGTAGTGTGATTACACAGAATTATCAGATATCTGGTAAATTGGTACAATAATCACGCATGAGTCATCATTAATGAATGTATGAATTAATTTTTGCTAACTTAAAATTATTGATACATTGAGTTGATAATGATGTCCCACTGAAGTCAGGCCCTCACAACCAACCATTTAGCTTTGAAATCTTTTGTGTTGAATTTGTTGATCCATATATGATTTACTTGAGATTATTACATTTCAGTATCTGTGTTCCCCGTACTCAACTCACCTGCAGTTAATCACCCCAATGAATCCATTACCCAATCACAGCTCACTCCCAATTCCTCTCCAGCAGTTAAAAGACTCATCTCAGCTCCACCACAGTTGTCAGACCTATGGTTCACCCCCCTCGTGACTCTCCATGATTGGTTCCTGCCATCTTGGATCTCCTGTGCTGTTGTCGACTCCTATGAAAGTGGATGCTCACCTCCCCCTGAAAAGATGTTGTGGGCTCGTTCCTGACACTGCTTCCCATTGATGACTTCCTGGTTTAACTTTCTTGATAACGCTGAGTGTTGTTCTGATAAAGGTAAAGAATTGTGTGAGAATAAAAGAAAGAATAAAGACCAATCCTGATCTCCTCTGCATCTTTCCGGCCACCGTGACAATTATTGCAAAGTGCAATAAAAAAAATTACTATGAAAATAAAATAAAAGATCATGTTAGCAGACAGACAGATATTCTGTGGTATGGAATTTTTATTAGGCATTAATAAATAAATACGTAAAAACATAATAATGTTTGAACGGACGCTCCATAGCTCTTTGAATTCACCCTTGAGGCACAGTGAACAGCAAAAGTTGCCAGAACAATGCAATGTTTGTTGTTTCACATCACATGGCTCATTGTGTTCCTCTCCATCATCTTGGCAGAGTGGAGCATGGTGTCCTGGCAGTGCCCATTCAGCCTTCTGATGTGCCAGTCAAGCCATTCGCTTGTCGCAGAATCCCAGAATGGCATGGCTGCATATGTATGACTAATGATCACACGGCTGAGAGAAAAGCATGATTGTGTTCACTCGTGTAATCATTGTGCCTCAGTTACTCTGTCTGCCAGCCAGTAGAATCAAAAGGAAATGTGAGACATGGAGGCAAAAGCTCTCATCTACTCACAGGGGGGACTCATTATACACAGTGATAACAGGGCAACTCATCCCATCATTTTTCCTCAAATCTCTAAAGACTTTATTAAAATACAGACTTCAAATGTAGTCAAAGTCTTATAGTATGATGTAAAGTATTGTAAGCCTTGTGTGACCTTTTCTGCTCTTCTGACGTCTGTGTCGTTCAGTAAATATTAAAATGCTGTTTGATGTGGATTTTGTCACTGAATCATAAAGGGAAAAATTATATATTCAGAGTAGAATGCTATGAATAAATGCTCTATAGCTTATATAGAACTATTGTTTCTTTAACCGGAGACATATCAAAGTTTTAAGCATTAATCCAAAAGCCACAGAATGCTATAAAACATGTAAAGTTTTTAAAGATCACTCTTTAAAAAGTTAAGATAAATGAAATCATACAATTCTATGGCCAATACTATGCAGCACTCTGAAGCACTCCTCTGTAGGTGCAGTAGGTCTTAATATCCCATTCAAATGCAGTAATAAATGTATACATGCACACTATTCCACACACTTTGCTTTATTGGTGTTGATTTCCAGTTCAAGAAAACACTTTTTAAAAAAATACATGAAAAAATATAGTTTCTGTACATTTACAGAATGTCTGTCTCGTTGTCACTCCTTAACTGTCTGCCCTGACAAAAGCACTTAATTGTAAAGGGAAATATCAAATATTTCTCCAAATCGCTGAAAATCTTATAATCTATTACCAATCTTTCAGAATTAGCTGGATGAAGGAAAAGAAACATGGTATTTATATATTTTATAAGTCATACATAAATTATATATATATATATATATATATATATATATATATATATATATATATATATATATATATATATATATATATATTTAGAAGTCATACACCCCTTAAAGGGACACTTAGCGTTATAATCCAGGAATCCTGGGTGGTTCATGATGTGTTCAGAATTCAGTACAGGAGTGTAGATAGTGGAGCAAGAGACTGGAGTTAACCACAATAGTCGATGGAGAAAATATGTTAACATAGAAGCGACACAGCTATTTACACAGGAGAATCCAGGAAGGCAGGAAGCAATCATGGAGAGTCACAGGGACATGAACCGTAGATCTGAGGATGTATGTGAATGATACCCTTTTAACACAGAGAGATGGATTGGCTGATTGCCTCCAGGTATATTCTTGGAGATGATCTTGATTGCTGGCTGTGTCTCTTATGGGCACATAAAATCGTATTTTTAGTAAATAATATTAATTCTAAACCAAAAAGAAGACTGAAAGCAAGGTTTAGGAGAATTTAACAGTAAATGCAGCTTTATTGATTTCAAACATAAACATGAGACATTGAGAAGAGATAGCGACAGAGAGGATTGAGGCAGGAGGGAGAAGGGAATGGAGAAGTGTGGGGGGGGGGCGTCTCTGAGCTACTCCATGTAAGGAGCATGTAAATTCCTGATTGTGATGTATTTCCTGTTTGTTAGGTATTTCCTGTTTTATCTCAGAAATCAATCAGAAAATTAGAAATATTTTTCTCTTACAATTATCACATTGATAAAAAACTGATATTCTGTAATTGTTTCTTTCACACAAATATTTATACAGTTTCATAATGTCCAATCCCTGCGATGGACTGGTGACCTCAAAAAGGGAATAAGCGTGTTGGAAAATGAATGAATAAATAATGTCCAATCCTTTCTGCTCTTTTCAGTTGAACACAACAGATGTTTTTGAGGAGTTTTTACATTTGTCATAGGAACAACTAACTTGAAGTCAATTGCTGCTGGTTTTCAACATTGTTAAAACTTCTATTGTTTGTCAGTAGAAAAAGAAAGTAACTCAAAATATACAAAAATAACTGAATGAAGAAATACATTCAATTGTGGGGTGAGCTGTAAATCCATGCACAAGTCTTTCAAGGGTATGCTTCTGCAACAATGATGAACAGCTATAAAACAGTTTGAACATGCAGTGACTGGCTGTCCAACCAAAGAAAAACAGAGAGCTGTGTCACTCCCTCTACAAAGCTGAATATTCTTGTTGGGTTTTTTTCTGGAGCTTTGCTCTGTTTTTGATGTCAACGCCACAGATTTCAACCCTCACCTGCTTTTGCACTGGATCCTATCTGTTTGACCCTGCTCTGAGACAGAGCACAAGATTAATGAAAACTAAGCCTGCACACAATAATGCCAAAAGATGATAAATTGGCCTGATGATGAATTAATGTCACCAAAAGGTCACTGATTCATTGGATCCGGACTGAACAAAAGCTTGGCTCAAGTTGTGACAAAAGTGAATGGCCTGGTTCTCCGCAGGCTAGACTCAGGGTGTTGAAAAGTATCACTGTTGCACAGCAGCTGAAAGTAAAGTTTATATGAAAGACTGATTGGAAAGTTTATGTGATTCTTTGTACTAAATAAAGCATTATCTTTAAACTACATCTTTTGACACATAAGAGCTGTTGGACCAATAAGCTGCAGAGATTTTCTGTGACTCACGACTTTAAAAGACCCAGCAATGAAGTGACCTGAATTACAAATATAGCATTACCCACAGTTCTGCCTCCACTGTTGCTAAATTGCTAAATACACAGGAGCTGAAATCAATATTTTAATATAAAAAAGAGGATTACAAGAAGATGCTCAGTTCCAGGTAGTGCAGCCACAAAAACCTGTTTCACCTACAATCAGAAACTAATCTGAACAAAGACTGTGTAACAAGGAGCGAGCCAGTGTTTGGAAGAACATGTAATTTTACTGGTACTTCTCAAAACGTGGTGAGAAGCAGAGCTCCTCTCAGCTCTCACAGCAATAAACTTGCAGCCAACAGCAAAAAATGCATTTATTAATGCTGTGTTGTTGTTTTTTTTTCTATTTTTAATACATCATTTATACCAATTTACACAGGAAACATCATTAAACAACAGGAGTTTTACACACACAACTCTCTCTCTGTCTCTCACATTATTTCTCTCTGTCTCTCTTTGTTGTCAACCATGCTCACATTGCACACTTTTAACTTACTGAGCTCTGTATTAACTACAAAATAAAGCCTCAACATTATAGAGATTATAGAGATTATTTTGATTATATACAATATTATAGAGATATCAACATTCTCTACATTGTAGAGAAACCACACTAAAAGTCCAAAACTAACAAAGATCAGCCATAAATTGGCTGCCACCATGGTAACCACTGAAATATTGAATCTTTTAAAAAGTATTTATTTTTTTGTTGTAATTTCTCAAACTTATGCAGTTTTCACTTTCCCTCGTACTGTACAAGAGCACTGGTCAAAAATATCATGCATATTCAAACCGTTGTCTAGAGAGAGTGGTGCTGATGGTAGCTGAGATTGAAGCCTCCTACTTCCACCTGGATAAAGGGTTTAACAGCCATGTATTTATTCAAATCAACAATGTTTTAATCACTATAGCTATGTAATTGCACATACATGAACAGTACAACATAAAAAAATCCTTGCACATAAGCTCATTGCTTTTTGGCCTGATGTTTTATTCTTTAGTAGGACACTTCTGGTGTTTTCAATTGTTTAGTCACCTTCAGTAACAAATTAAAATATAAAATTGTCCTCTTTGGAACAACATTTTAAGATTTTTTTGTCATTGGTGCTGAAAATATATAAATTATTACATAAATTATCTTTATAACAACTGGACACATGCTGTTTCAAGCTAACGCTTTATGGCTTACTTAAAAACTTGCTATGAGTCAATTCCACGAGAATTAACTCTCCTTGAACTCTACGCCCCCTAGAGGTCTCATAGGCAAACAACAACCAAAACATGCAAAATTGCGTTTTTTCTGCCTCACTTTGAAATATTGCAATCCAAACTTTCAACAGGAAGTGTGGTTGAGCAATCCAACATATCGCTGAAGCGGGATAGCTGGGATTGATCGTCCTCAAGTAAACAACACCCAAAGAACATAGCTTAACTTTGTGTGTTTTACTATACATTGTTTAGGAATGAATACGGTCATGTTGTGTTTGTGCTTATATGACATCTTCTTCATCCCTGTGTAGAATCCATGGCAGACAGGGGTCCATCTATCGTGGTAGTCGGAGCTGGTGTGGCAGGACTCGCCGCGGCCAAAAAGCTCAGAGAACATGGATTCAGTGACGTCACTGTCCTGGAGGCCACCGAAAAGCCCGGGGGAAGAGTAGCCACTGCAAAAATAGGTACCTAGGTCTTCATTTATGCTATATCGTAATTTTGAGCTGATCCTTGAAAATGTAGTGACATTTAAGTGTCAATAATTGTGTTTATCTACTTAATAATATTTATATTAATTGCATTTTAATTACATCCACATCATTTAGCGTTTAAACAAAATTTGAAAAATATCAGATCATATTGATCATAGATCAGTGTAGTTGAAAGTCTTTAAGCTGTTCTTATTTCTAATAAGAATTGAATTCTAATAAAAAAAAACTGTAAATATTCACCAAAGCACTTTGACAATGATACACAAATTTTAAAGAAAACACACGTTTAGTGATAACTGACAACTTTTTACTGTTTATTTCATTACAAAAAAACAAAAACAACAAAACAACTGCATCTTTTTAGCAGCTGCATTAGATATTGTTTTGCCCTATGACATGTATCACAATATCCATTAACCCTTAAAAGACCGGGACCTGTTTTTTACCAACATTAAAGTCTGCTGTAATAAATTATATTCAAAAAAAGTTTTTTTTGTTGGTATCATTTTTTGTACGACCCGTTTTTTTTGTTTTTACGAATATATTTTCTTTAAATTACAAAAAAATAGACTTTTTGTCATTTTTTATTAGCACAAATATCAATATTGAGAATGAACAGTTTGTATGTTTCATAACAAAAATAAAAAATGTTGAGACAAAATACAAATTAATGTAAAATTAATTTAATGAAAAATGAATTGTCAAAACAATGTGAAAATTGTATAAAAAATGGCAAACCTCTCCTAAACCTTATACACAAGAACATTTGGTTTCCTTGTGCTTTGTTTGCAGCAGACTTTGAAAAACAGAAGTAAAACCACAGGTCTTGTACTTTCAAGGGTTTTTCCTTCTTTTAAATACTTGATGGCAAAATTAAGATGATCACGTCTTTTCTAACATTTTACTTTGAATTACCATGCAAATAATGTCATAACTTTTTAAATGTTTGTTTAAATCCAACTAATAACTGTTTTGAATTATACACATTATATTTGAAATCTAAATAAAACAATAGCTGGTTTGTGTCATTCCAGCAATGTTATTGACAAATGCACCACTTTTAAAGGGTTAAAAACTGAAATGAGAACATAACCTTGACAAATCTATCTTACTGAAATTAATTCAATGTTTAAACTGTAATTAAACTAAATGTAAAGGTTAGCCGTAAAGCTATGAACCCCAGAGTCCAGTTTTCATGTATTCATGTATTAAGTTTGATAAAACAACCGGACCTCTAGGGGGCAGCAATTACTTAAAGGATGAAACATTAAAGAGGAAGATAACTTTTTTTCTACATAGTTTTATAAAGTTCTTCTTGTCTCTTATAAACCATGCTTCGCTTGCTTTTTCACACCGCTAAGATTAAAATAACAACTCTATTCTACACGTAAAAATGCACTTAGTTGCAAAAAGTTGAAACTGATTGAAGAAGCAAAAAAATCTCTGAACCCATGCCTTAGTTCCACTTTTGGTTGTCCAAAACTTTATGCAATCCAAGCAGAACCTGATACATAAGAAAATAGGGAACATGCTCAGTAGAAAAAGATGCTGACATCTGATTTCAAAAACAATATATTTTTCCCATGATCTTTTAAAGAGGCACTTTATACTAACAACTGTTGGAGGACGTGCAGTTGACCCTGACCAGGAATAAGCGAGTAAAAAAAAATGGATGGATAGATATTCTTATTTCATGTTATTTTCATCATTTTATCCTCTAAGGTGATAAAAGCGTCGATGCTGGTGCACAATACATTCATGGAGCATCTGACAAAAACCCAGTCTTCCATCTTCTAAAAAACTCTGGCTTCCTTGATCAGCTCCCTGATGAGGGCAATGACCAATATTTCAACGACAAAGGACTTAAACTAGATGCTGACTTTTCCAAATCTGCATATGAAACTGGGGAGCGCATCATTCAGTATTATGGCTCCGGCAGTGGGAGGAGTTTAGGGGAACACTATGCAGAAAAAACTCAAGTTGTTATTGACAGCATTCAAGACACTGATGAACAGATGAGGACTCGGAATGTGTTGGCTCTGGTTGGAAAAGACATGCTGGTGGATGTTGGAGCTTCAGACCTCCATGGGATTTCCCTTGACTCCTGGCAGTATTACATCAACATGGGAGAAACCGTTGGCATTCCAGGGTATGGTGGGTTGAAGGATTTACGTTCTTATCCAATTATAATACATTAGACGAGGAATTAACTGTTGGATGGATGTCAGCGTAATGTTTCAGGTAGTGAATCTGCTAAAAGAAGGACTCCCCAAGGACCGGTTGCTGCTCAAAAGAGCAGTCAGCAAGATCAAGTGGGATGGAACGTTCTCTCATCCGTGTGAAGAAGCTCGTGAAGATAAAGTCCGCCAGTATCCAGTGAGCATTGTGTGTGAGGATGGAGAAGAGAGGCTTGCAGATCATGTCATTGTTACCATTTCTCTGGGTATGTGTTGGTATATGCTTCACTCCGTGGCCACTTTATTAGGTACACCCAGTGTGTAGACCAATTCAGTTCTTCACAAAATGTAACATTTGAACATTTGAACATCTTTTACATTATTCAAACTGTTAAATGTTTAGTTCTGTCAGAATAACAATAATCTGTTTATGTTTTTTTTTTTTTTAAGGTTGCCTTAAAGCACAAGCATCCAGCCTCTTTGCCCCCAGTCTTCCAGCGGAGAAGACTGAGGCCATTGATAAGTTGTGCTTTGGCAACATTGCTAAGATTTTTCTGGAGTATGAAGAGGCATTCTGGGAAGATGATTGTGGGTCTATCAGTTTTGTTTATGAGGATGAAACTCCGGCCTCAATTTCCACCAGTAAAACGCAGTGGATCAAAAACATGCAGAGCTTTTCTGTTCTCAGACCCAAGGAAAGGTAAACTTAAAAAAAAAATTGTGGTGTAGTTAGTTAGAAAATATGATTATTATTCATTATTTTGTTTCAGAATAGTTTCAGACCTTTTAGGTCTTCAATACTTCAACACTATAAGTTTCATAAAAAGATCGGAAAGAATTTCTAAAAGCTGTACTGATTGTGTGGTGGATTTTATTTTTTATGATTGCTAATGACTCATTCTCTGATTTCAAGGTTTGGAAATACATTAATTGGCTGGTGTCCTGGAGATATAGCTGACCTGGTTGAAACCATGACTAATGAAGAACTCTCTGCTGCGGTCACCGAGCATCTCAAAATGTTCTTTGGTAAAAAATAAAGAATTGTTGAAGAGAGAAATATTTGTACCACTTAGGATCTGTGGCTAATAACCAAATTCAAATAAAAAAAGCTTTTATATTTTTTAGGACCCAGTTCAAATATTCCTCAGCCAAAATCAATTTTCTGCACTAAGTGGCGCAGCGACACGTTCACAAAGGGAAGTTACGCCTTTATTCCTGTCGGTGTTGATGGAAAAGTTATGGACACATTGGCACAACCACTAGAGGGCAGCCAGTTTGCTGATGCAGTATGTCACATTGTCTTAGATTAAATCTATAAAATGTTATTAAATTATTAGATTAAATCTAATTGTTTTAAATATTTTTTACATGTTTATGTGCATTCTCTGTCAAGTAAGGTATTTTTCTATTCTTGTGTTTCAGCATCTTCAGGTCATGTTTGCAGGGGAGGCTACAATTAAGACTCTTTATGGCACTGTGCAAGGAGCTCTTGTTTCTGGACAAAGGGAGGCAGACAGACTGGCAGAATACTATAAGAAGACAAAGGCGTTCACATTCTAAAACCATCTGGAAGAACATTTCTGCATTGGAATATTTTTATGATGGACAAGAGTGCAAATTCTCAGCTAATAGTTTGTTTTATTCAATAGGAAGTCCATACAATGTCTGTTTTTTATGGGTGTTGGTGACAGCCTGGTTATTATTCAAAGACTGTTCCTGTGCCATTTTATGTTATGAACAATTCAACAGGGAAGTTGCACAAATAACAAATACTTTATTTGTTTTACTTAATTTAGTTTAAAAACACACAATAGGATCTATACTTTTAAAACATTCAATTTTCAATCAGCATATTTACTTTTAGTACATAGTGTATCAATACAATTTAGCATAAAGTTTTCAAGCAGAGAAAATGTAACATGTTCTATTGATGGAAAAGTGTTGTGATTTTATTTTCTATTCTGCAGTGAAAATTACATATAATAAATGTGCTTGATTACACTGATGCATTGTGCAATTTGATTAAATTATGGGGAAAATTTAAAAGAGCTAGTACGTACATAGTTTTTCATAATTTAGAAAATGAAATCAACACTTCTTTTACTCAAGTCATTTTAAACACGAAAAATACTCAACTAGGTAGTGTTAAACTAAGAATAAAATTATATCGTGTACCCTGTTCCATTTCTGAAATATATATGGTACAATACAATATTTAATATATTTATACAAGATTCGACCAGAAATTGGTAATATCTTCGCCATTTATTTTCTTTTTACTTGTATTTTGTGCATGGAGAATGACGTTGAATGTAACTTTAAGAGCGGAACGATCATATCTAAAGCACATGTTTCCATCCGGAGCATTTGGACATTACGTACACATGCCGTTTGTTGTTCGTGACCTTCCACTCTCACAGTTTATGGATATTTTATTGAATTAATGACGATATTTACAAGACAATCCTTTACGAATTTTTGAAACACATGCCCATGGCTTTACAAACTGTGAGTTCGCCCTGCAATGGTTTATTTAGGTAAGTAGTGAGCCACCCGAAACGTGGGACTTCTTAATGACTGACGCGTGTTAACATTTTGAGCAGCTTTAACAGCGTTGACGTTGGATGATGTCTTTCGATAACATTGCCATTAATTAAAAATGTATATAATTATGTGTATTGTATTTATTTAGCAGTATATTCGCCCAGATATCTAAGATATTTTATTTCCACATAACATGATTGTAGGCATTATAGTTCTATTTTCTGTGTTGCACAGGTTAATACAGCTGGTGACAAAATCACTTCACACCACCGCTACTCAGTCAAACTCAAACAGATCCTGTGTGGTCCGGCTCGGGAGGAAGGTCTATGAAAGGATGTACCCAGTCCTTCTGGTCAGACCTGACGGTTCCACCATCATCATCAGATATCCAGAACCCAGGAGAATATTGCAGGTTCTAAAACTATATCTTTAAATGTTCTGTTGAATTGCATTTGCTTAAAGCAAATTACACCGGTCATGTTACGTTCCCTAGATGCCTTTGGATATCACCACGCTTTCAGAGGAGGAAAAGAAAATACGGTTGCGGAAAAGACAGCCGAAGAAGGTGCAAAAAACATATTTGGGGGATCATGATGATGATTTCAAAATTGACGATTACAGCAAGTTCTGGAAGAAGAAATGAATGGACTGGAAAAGCTGAGGCCTCTTTCAAAGTATTTACATGGATTTACCAAGTTATCATTGTTTGATTTTTCACCCCAAATTAAAATAGCCTCACGTGTCATGCAGCTTTTGTATAATGGTTCAATCGAAACATTAGTATTGAATAATGCCTGTATATTATTGAATTCAACTTTATTCCTTAAAGTTACATCTACTACATATGTCCATTTATGGAAGACATGCCTTTTTGGTGTCAACAAATTATACAAAAGTTCACCGTAAACATGGAAAGTATTTTGTTCTGAAGTGTTTGTGAACAATTCAAATAAATATTGTAAATTAATAATCAATGTTCGTTGAATGTTCTTTCTGGTGTTTAAGATTATATAGTTCTCCGTCCGTCAAGTAATGCGTAACTTGTGCATTCTCAGCATTCCCTTCACCTGGCTGATTAATTATTAATGGAATCAACACCTGCTTCAAAGTTCACACTTCCACCTCAGGCACTGTAGAAAATGCCAGCTTTAGCCGCGCTCGTAACGGGGACTCCTGAGCCCGAGGGCCCTGGGAAGTTCACGCTGGAGGCTGCTGACATTGCTGTGGTTGTGGTGTACTTTGTGTTTGTGCTGGCAGTTGGAATATGGGTATGCTTTACTGGATTTGTGTTGAAAATTCATCTTTAATTTGTGTAACAAAGTTAAAATCCCTGTGTTCTGGAATTGTAGTCTTCAATAAGAGCCAACCGTGGAACAGTGGGTGGTTACTTCTTAGCTGGACGATCCATGACTTGGTGGCCAGTGAGTTTCTTTTTTACATTCTAAAAATGGAATGTTTGGTTCTTACAAGGAAGCTTCTGGATTTTAAAGGCCTAGGCAGTAACAAGAATGCAGGGGTATTCTTAGACATGTTGGATTTAGACTTTAGGAGGTTTAATGGAGAGACCCTACAGATTCTAAAACGTCGACCAAGTGTTCGTGGTATTCAAAATGATGCTGGAGCTGCCTCTGGTAAGTGCAATCTGGATTCTGTGAAGAAATTTAATTTTGGCTTCTTGTATTTGACCTTGTGACCTAAAGGTTAGGACCATAAATTAGAGTTGGAATGTAGACTGGCAAGTAATGAGCTTTGTTTTTTGGCCTCTTCTTCACCACGCTGGACTGGTATTTCAGCTACACACCCACCCATCCATCTGTCAATCTAATAGTCGAACTTCCTACAAAAAATACATAAACCCCTCCATCATTATGTATGATGCTCTCTTAAGTATCAAAAGATCATCAGGACATCAACAAGGACCAGAAGACCTCCTTGTACTGTTTATATTTACTTTTGTGCATATGGTAAATGGTTTTATCCAAAAAAGACTTGCATTTAAAGCAATTAACATATTTAGCCTTGAACTTTGTGTTGCTACTGCAATTCTCTACTGACTGAGCCATGGCTAGGCTATTTTATTTTAAAAGAACCAATGTTGAAACCAAACAGCACTCAGTAGAGAACCCTGGACCCATGCTTTTCGAGAACCCTCCACATAGTAGTGCTGCTCCCTAGATGCAGTGTACGCAGTCTGTGTAGGGCACCAACTAACCCGTTTGCTTGTAAAAAATTATAGTTATGTATAAATAAACATTTCTATTTACATGCAAATATCTGCATGTATGTTATATTGTTAAATTATAGTTATATAAATACGAGCTGTTTATTAACACTTTAAAAAGTAGCGTTTGAGGTTCCATTTCTAATTTTCTCTGATAGATGCGTTCAAAAGCTCCACATCATTATAGTAAGTGTTATTGACTGTCAGAACCCAAATAATAGGAATATTTAACTTAGAGTTTTGCAGTTGTTCCATCTTAAACTTGGCCTTTTTGAAAAAAAAATGCTTTTAGTGAAATTGTGTGTTTGCCACATGTTGGGGGGGCACCATAGTACATTTCCGCTTAAGGCTCCCATTTGACCAACAGCGGCCCTGCCTCTACAGATGCCAAGTGGGACACTGTTGAGTGCCTTTTTACAAATGTCTGCAGAAAAGATCCATTTAGAAATCATTCTAATTTCACCTAGACATTATGTGTCAAGTTTCATAATGTTTGTATTTTGGGAATATTACTTCTCAAGACCTTGTAGGCTCCAGGGATATGCAGTTCTTGACTTACAAGCAGAAACTTCCAAGATGGTTCAGTGCCATTTTAAGCTCTCTGCAAAGAATAGACGCATTGCTCTGAGATGAACATCTAGAAGGGGAGTAGATATGTCTATTTCAGGTTGAGTTCTCCTTTGGTTAGAAGTGTTTTCTCTTCTGCAGATTGGGGCCTCACTGATGTCCAGTAATGTGGGCAGTGGGCTCTTTATTGGATTAGCTGGAACGGGGGCCGCAGGGGGACTCGCCGTCGGGGGATTTGAGTGGAATGTATGGCAGACTGCGCCGTGTTTCATTATTCACTGAATTCAATCGAACCTACAATGAAACCTTGCGTCTGCTCCTTTGCAGGCAGCATGGGTCCTCGTTGCCCTGGGCTGGATTTTTGTGCCGGTGTATATTTCTGCCGGAGTGGTCACCATGCCAGAGTATCTGAGGAAAAGGTTTGGGGGTCAGCGCATCCGCATCTACATGAGTGTGCTTTCCCTCATCCTCTACATTTTCACAAAGATCTCAGTAAGAATCCATCCTGAACCACATTGAAAACACTTCAGAATTTGAATGTAAAGTACTGTGCAAAGGCAAGTGTGGAAAAAAAATGCTATAAATAAGCAATGATTTGAAAGTGTTCGTCCAGAATGCATATAGAAGTGGAGAGAGAGAAGGATGAGTGTTCTAAATAAGATTTTAAATGAGCCGTTTGGAGTTTCCAGATTTGAAATTGACTGTGCAGACTTCAGTTTTTGAAATAAAAATCCATGAAAGTCCTTTGAATGTTAACTACTTTTTTTTTTGGTCCCAGACAGACATTTTTTCAGGGGCTTTGTTCATCCAGGTGTCACTGGGATGGGACCTTTATGTCTCCACTTTGGTGTTGCTTGCAGTTACTGCTCTCTATACTATAGCGGGTACTAAAAACAACAAAAGGGAAATAAATCTATCTTTTACAGCTTGTGTCTAACTCTGGAATATTTATCTGGAATTGTTGTCTCTTTTATTTAAGGTGGACTGACTGCAGTGATCTACACCGATGCCTTACAGACAGTCATCATGGTGATTGGAGCATTCGTCCTCATGTTCATAGGTGGGCGGAAATAAAAAGGACATTTTTCTTTATGAACATTCCTGATTGTAAAAAAATTGTCCTATGGCAGCGTTTGATAAAATTGGATGGTACGAGGGTTTGCTGGTTGAGTATCAGAGAGCTGCTCCTAACGTCACGGTTGCAAACATGTCGTGCCATCTTCCACGTTCTGATGCCTTTCATATCTTCAGAGATCCTCTGACTGGAGATCTCCCTTGGCCCGGCCTCATTTTTGGCCTCACTGTTCTGGCCACATGGGTCTGGTGCACTGACCAGGTAAAATTATTCGACTGTGGGTAACAGACAAAGAAATGATCAATCCGTAAAGTTTGTGTGATGTAGAACAGCTAACAGCTAGACATATTTTCATTGCATTATAGATGGCAGGTTTATGATGATCTTGTGCCAATTACAGGAGTTTTCTTTAATTCAACTTAATACTGTACAAAAGCTGTGAATTCTTTTTCAAAAACATTAATTAAAACAATTTTTGGTACTTTAAAAAAAAGAATTCTAATCAATCATGTACCATGGTCATCAGTGTCCTACATAGGTTGAAACCAAGTCATGAACTGGAGAAACATCTTTGTAGGAGGCTAAAAACGAGGGCGAGGAACAGTTAAACCCTGCAACAAATGTGAGTTAGAGAAAGCAACAAGACACAAGGTAGTTATACTCCATCAACAAGACCTCTCCTAGATAAATATTTCAAAAGATCTGATGTTTAAGCTTGATGCCTCAAAATCAGAGTCCAGCTTTGCCGACAGCTTAGAACTGAGATAAAGGAGTAGGATATTCTGTCTGTAGACGTTAGGTCAGAAGTGGTTTTCATTGAAGTGTTGGTGCCAAAGGGAGGTATGTGAAGGTTCTAGTCTTAAATTCATGTCTCATATGACTTAAGTCCCGTAACTCGTGACTAAGTACTTAACAAGATCTAATTGAAGTAAATATTTCATATTGGATATTAAATATGAATGTAAATCTATGGTAAATGATATGGCTATATCTATCTATATATTTAAATAAACACAACACTATCTTGCTTAAAGCTTTTCATGTATGTAAAGGAAACCAAGAAATCTGTTCCATGTTTGAAGGTGATTGTCCAAAGATCGCTGTCGGCCAAAAACCTGTCTCATGCCAAAGGTGGCTCAGTTCTTGGTGGCTACCTCAAAGTCTTCCCAATGTTTTTCATCGTCATGCCAGGAATGATCAGCCGGGCACTATACCCAAGTATGATCAGCTCTTTTTCTCATTTCTTCTGGGTTTATCTGGAATGAAATAAATTCTGAGCTGAATATTTTGAATTCTGTTCAATTCAGCTGAAGGAACATAAAATCTGTGTTTTCCAGATGAAGTGGGATGTGTCGATCCTGATGTGTGTCTGGAGATCTGTGGGGCCAGTGTGGGCTGCTCGAACATTGCCTACCCAAAGCTGGTGATTGAGCTAATGCCAGTGGGTAGGACAAACCTATGTGTTGATGTTTGCATGGATGCTCTTTCCTTGGTCAAATGCATTTACAAAAAACAGTTTTTATATTAGGTGGGTAAATTAACCCTTAGAAGTCTTTAAAAGAAGTAAAAATTATTTCTTTACAATTTGTTCAAATAAATTATCTTTAAATATTTTTGATGACAGTGCTTGATATCATTTTTAGTACAACTCCAGCTTCTTTTTTTATAAATATTTTGATTACACAATCATTTCATTACAAACAAGAAATTGTATACAAAAATACAATTTAGAGTATTACATTTTGTCACTTTTTTAACTGCAAAAATCTCCAAAATTGCGCCAGATTTTTGTAAAGGTTTAAAGGGGGGCTTGACCAAAAAAGTTTGAGAACCACTGGTTTAAAATCAAAAACATCAAAGCTAATAACCTTTTTGAAACCTACACATATTTGATTTCAGAACTAAACAATAGGTGGGTCTTGATATTTCTATGTAATTGGCGCCTACAGAGACTTCTAAGGGTTGACGCCAAATTCCCACCATCCGTATTATGGCCAAATATATAAAACAAGAGCAGAAAGAACTGTGGAACTGATGGATCTGGTTATGTAGGAATATGTTGTTTTTTTACTATCTGCTTGTCTTTCATTGTGACTAGGTTTGAGGGGTCTGATGATTGCTGTAATGATGGCAGCCCTCATGTCTTCTCTCACCTCTATATTCAACAGCAGCAGCACTTTGTTCACTATGGATATCTGGCAACGCATCCGGCCACAAGCCACTGAGAGTGAGCTAATGGTAGTGGGCAGGTGAGATACACAGCAGTTTCAGTTCAAACATGTTTTCTGACAAAAAGCTTTGGAAATGACTTCCGTTCGGTCCTGAATAACATTAGTTTATAGAGTATTTCTTATTTTATTGTTTAAAAGTCAACATCATACAATAATTTGCTGCGGTGAGTAAATGTTAGTTTTCTAAACTCCACCAGACTTTACTAATCCTGTGTGAATGTGGCTAATCCTGTTATAGCTTCCTGGTGACTTAACCCTGAATATCTACAGATTGTTCATTTTAGTGCTGGTGGCCTTGAGCATTGTTTGGATTCCAGTCATTCAATCAGCCAACAGTGGACAGCTGTTTGACTACATTCAGTCCATAACCAGTTACCTGGCACCCCCTATTACCACTGTGTTCATCATGGGCATATTCTGGGCCAGGGTAAATGAACAGGTGAATTCTAGGACCGGAATTTAAATCAAACACTTGATGCTTTTTATAAACAGCTTGACGTATCTTATCTTTTCAAACATACAGGGTGCCTTTTGGGGACTGATGGTAGGACTAGTGATTGGTACGGTGAGAATGGTGATGGAATTTATCTACGGTACCCCTTCTTGTGGAGAGGAAGACCTTCGCCCTGCCCTGTTGAAAGATGTGCATTACCTGTATTTCGCTCTGATTCTGCTGGCTCTGACGGCTATCATTATCACCACTGTCAGCCTCTGCACACCGCCCATTCCTGAGAAACATGTAAAAAAACACCAAACTTCACACACACACACAAACACATTCCATTGTATTACTTTATTTAACAATTTATTTGTAAATTACTGTGTAGTATTGGATCACTTGCTCATCGACCAGATTTCTCACCTGTTATTTTGCTTTTAAATATTCCAGCCACACATTGGCCATTTAAAACAATCACATTTTATTACAGCTTGTTCGTTTGACCTGGTGGAGCAGACACAGTCAGCAGGAGCGTTTGGAGCTAGAAGACGCCTGGGCAAAACCAGTCAGCTCTGATTCCAGGTCAACAGATACACAGGGGTCGCTTGAGGACACACCTGCCTGCTGGAAGAGAGCTGGAATGTGGTTGTGTGGACTTTCACTGACGACAAAACAAGAGCTGAGTGAAGAGGAACAGCGGGCTCTGGAAAAGAAACTGACTAGTATTGAAGAAGAGCACACATGGAAGACTGTCTGCAATGTCAATGCACTCATTTTACTCACTGTTAATGTTTTTCTTTGGGGCTACTTTGCTTGAGTTACAATTTAAAGTTTTACCTTTCAAAAAAATTTCATTTTTGTAATTTAGATTTTTTTCTTCATAGTTTTTGTTGGTAGTGTTTTATTCATGTGAAATAACATGTTTGCTGTGTCATGACTGTACAATCTGCAGCTGCGATCAAGCCTGTTCCTTTTTTGCATTTAAATTAGTTTTGCATTACAAATTCATGTGGATCTCACAAAGCTTTAATTAACTAACAGAAAAAAAACTTGTCTTAAAATGAATAAAAAGTATGAAACAAGAAAGCAGCTGTTTCCTCACAGTGAGAGGAAATTTCTCATCCTGCATGAGCTCTTTTGATTGTGTTGCACAGTGGGGATTTAGTTTCAGGACTCTCCCTGGCCAGCAATCCTCAATCCTCAAGACAATCCTCTCCATGTTTTACCATCGACCCGTCTTGATTTTCTGTGGGCGTGGCTCTTTCTGCTCTAGCCTCTTTACTTGAATGAACTGCAAGTGCAAAGTCATACTATACTCTGGTAGTCTATTCGAGAGACAGAAAAGAACTGTCCCCGGGGCCATTTTACTGTTAATAATAAACTTTCTTCAACACTTGTTTCCAGGTTGTGAGCAATGGAGTCAAGTGTAAACGCAAAACGACTTTTCAGTCATGCGACAACCCTGAAGCTTCACACGGGGAATTTAGTAAACCGTAGTCGACTTAAAAAGAAATGTCCGACGTCGCCAAGTGAAGAGGTAAGCGATAAGAGTACGCAGAACGTCTTGGTTCACCCTGGCTATGTTTTATAGTGTGCTATTGCAGTGGGAACAGGTTTATTTACACCATTATTTGTAAACGAAATATCGTCATTGGCGCTTCCGTTTTGATTCAGTTTGCCTTCTTCAGACTCGATTCAGTGATTCATTGAACAGTTCTTCTCTAAATTATTAACTTTGTAATACCGAGACGTTGTGATACATACGTAAGTCATCAATAAAACGTAGTAACAATTATTTTACAAATATATGTATATATATATATGAATGTGGCCGTTTGCCAAGCTTTGTGAGTCGCGATATTAGAAGAACCGATTCACATGAACGGATCTTAAACGGTAACGACTCGATGCGTTTACATTTATTGATGACGTCAGAGCAAGTTTGCCTCGTGAGCTCATGACAAAACGCTGTAGGCGGATTTGTTTGACTTGATGTTGCTGAAGTGTAATAATATTTGGTAGCATTATACTTTATTGAGTGAATTGTAATATTTCCCAATAAATACATAGACATATAAAGCATTAGCGACAAAGTGCGATTCTACTGTGACCCAATGTGACCCCACGTGCAATACGATGCAACGTCATGCTGATGCTGATTTTCAAAGCATTATCAAACAAGGATTTTGACACTCCTTTATACAATTAGGACAGTATCAATTACATATATTTTGAGTCATACTTATATGTTGAAAATAAAATTATTAGCCATTTCTCTTTTTTCTCTTGGTACAGCCTGCACGATCTGCCACATGCCTGTCTGGACTTCTAAGTAGTGAAAATATTAACTGTACCACACAGAACATGCACAATGTGCACCCACTTCTGCGATGGTTTACAGAAAGACAATTTCATAGTACTTTAATGCAGGTGATTGTAGTGTTAGTAATACCAACAGCCAGTAACTAAAAAAGGCTACTGGTAAAAACGATGAGATGAATCCCCCTTTGGTTGATAACTGTAATTCTCGACAAGTCTCAAGCATGTTTCTTGAGGAACAATAGCCCGTTTTACCTGTGCAGATCTACTAAGTGCCTCTAGATTTGTTAGTTGTACTAGACTAGTTGCCAGTACCAAACACATTGAAACAGCCCCACAGCATTATACTCCCACCACCATGTAATTTTACGCGTTTAGCATAAAGATACAGTTTTCTCCACTATGTTGGTCTCTTTAAACATCTTGATAATGCTTCTTATTGCAGGTCTTCTTATTGCACTTAAACTTTTTTTATAAACATCTTTATCCTTCTCCATCTTAATGACAATGAATGAAATGTTTGTTTTGCAAGTTACTAATCCTCAGCTTAAAGTGCACTTTGATGGGGTTAATCATGTAAATGAGGTTAAATTAGTCATTGGACAATAGTGGTTCGCTCTAAAGCCAAAGATCAATTTTGGGCTAAATAAAAGGGGCTAAGAATATTGACATTAATAGTTTTTATTTGTTTAATTTTAAAATCTTTTTTTTATTATTTTAGCAACTACAAGAAATCAGATTTTCCCCAGAAGACAAAATTATAGGAAATAATGTGAAAACATTCCCTTGCTTACTTGAGAAATATTTAAAAAGGTTAATATTTCTGTCTCTTCGACTGTATGTGCTTTGAAGGAAATAAGTGTTCAGTTACCAAGTAATTGATTTGACATAAAGTAATTATATTAATATTAAATATTAACACTTGTTTGAAGTTCATCAGCACACAAAAAGCATATTTTTTTTTATTTATGCATGTCTAATAAATAAATGACCTTTTCATTGCTGACTGGTTGCTTGGGCAGATTTTTGTATTTATACATTTTCATTTGATGCCGAGACAGATTAATAGATCATCTATGTGTTGTCCATGAGATGCAAATTTAATAGTCTATTCTCAAATAGCAAACATCAAAACGATTAGGAAAGGATGTTGTTATTGACTAGAGGTGTAACAATATGTGGCACAATGCGTAAAAAAAAGTCACAGAAATTCTTAATATGTATCATGGAGCTACTGGGAAATATTATCTAGGAGCTCTGCAGTTGCTTCCTGGAGTGAATGTGATTTTAGTCACTTTTGAAAATTATTTACCTTGTTTTCTTGTTTTGTGTCGTATTCATTTGGAGACAATTCTTCTTTACTCACATTTTATCAAGAGAAATATTGTAAAATTAGCTCTCTCCATCACCTCGAGTAAAATTGCAAACGTTAACAGTGCCCCCTTGTGGAGGGATGATATCAAATGCTCTCAAAGAACACAAACTAGGTCCCATCCTTTTTAGCTTTGTTGTTTCAAAATCCCAGATTTTTCCCAAATGATGGTCTTAATAGTTGGTTAAAAAATAGTGTTGTAAGATATTGTGATGCGTATCGTAGACATAATTCCGAGGTATTTATCATTTTTTGAGCAGAGTGTATTGTTACACCCCAGTGTCCTGATACCTGACTGATGGCCAGATGTGCTGGGTAACTCATTCTCTCTGTTCTCTGCAGCTGCAAGACTGCATCCAGGGAACACTGAGTGAGTGGTTTGCTGCGATGCCATCATCCCTGAACTCTGTAAGTATCATCGTGACCATTGCAAAACGAAATGATTGTGCAGATCTTATTTTCTAGTAGTTTAGCATGTTGAAACAGTGTCCGTCTGCACAATTGTTTCTTTTGGGTCGTATAGTGATGAACAGATGGTTGTTGCAGAGATGGGGCGGATGTACCTCTTCTCTGTGTTATTCTGCTATTGTCAGCAGATCTCAGCTCAGCCAGGAGAGAGGAAAGGTTTTAGCGCACAAAAGCTGAGGCTTATTGATGCATTCCTCTCAGGCAGTCCATTAACAAGGTGTCTGAGGACTCGCGTGTAAAGTAAAGAGACTGGGCCCCTCATGTCAAAAAATGAAATGTATAAACCAGTAAGTGACGGAATGCTTACCGCTAAAGCATCATGGTGCAGAGAATAACTTTTCTCTTGCAGGAGCTTCCCAATGTTCTGGAGTGCAGCATTCCTGAGAACAGCGAGGTCATCACTCCCGAGGAGAGAGAGGAGCTGAAGGTGTCTGGTGAGGCTCACTCGACCTCAACTTTGCCTTTGTAGTATTCATGAATGTGTAATAGTAAAGGTCTTTGTGTGTTCACAGTGAAGCTTTTTCTCACAGAGTGGGAGACCTCGTCCATCAGGAGCGCAGTGGACATGGGTATGACAGTTGTTTAGAATATATTATAGATAACCTGACACCTGTGGCTCCTTATTTGTTGATTAATGGCCCCACATTGTTCATAAGAGTGTGTTTGAACCCTAGCTGGAATTAGAAGATGAACGAATGAAGTTAAAGTGGATGTTGATGGGTGGATAAATATTCGAAATACAGTAATTGTATTCCTGGTGTCAAATATGAGTGAATAGAAATGACGAGTTTGGTTCCCAAACGTCATTAAAAAATGAGTTAGTGTCAAATCTGAAGTGTATTGTGTTCACGTTTGAAAAGCCCATAATCAATTTTCCAAAAAAAACCCCACAATACTCGCAGAGTCCTGGTTTGTCTGTTTTTTTACCCTAACCGCAATAAACGCCACTTTTTTTTTTTCTCGAAATGCCATAAGTCCATTAAGTCCAGCACAGCACAAAGAAGATGAGGCGGTGTAAAAAATGTCGCCTGCAGCAAAAAAATTATAATCGTTTCATGAAGATGCAACAGAATTCGGCCGTTTTCCTGCTAATCGCAGACAATAAAGTCCAGCGGAGACGTCCCAAAGTCACCAGGGGGTGAAAGGAAAGATTACGCAGACTCACTCCACCCGGCAACGGATAAACTCTGCACTTTGGAGCAGTCCAATATCTGCTTGTGGCTTCTGGTTTACCCATCTATTCTGGAATCCGATACTTGATTCAATATTGATGTTTGTTGGTGTATTTTGAGCCGTTCCATTTAAAATTTTGGGGACAAAAATGACTTATTTTAAAATCTTTAAAAATTAAAACCTTAATTTAACATGTTTCTGTTTGTATGACTGCAAAGTACTCCAACCACTCTTTAACCGTGCTGAAAACACATTTACACAAATTCATCAAAGTGGAGTTATGGTGTTTTGGGATAAAAACTCATTTGAAAGTATAGAGTTGGAGGAGCGACATCATTGCATCTATTTGTAGGGTGATGCCACCATTGACAAGGTTTTTATCGTGTTAGAATATATATTTTAAATCTGAAATAGTTGTTCCCCACCCTTTTTAAACACCCCAGCTTTGATTGTGCTCCCTCTCCGCTCTGCAGCTTGTGTTAGTTTAGGTGTCTCTCAGCTGGACTCTGTGATCATCGCTCCCCCGGCTCTCCCAGAGACTGAAGCTCAGACGCTCTCTCATCTCCAGCCGCTCTGGGATGAGTTGCAGAGCCTCGTCCGTAGCCACAAAATCGCTGCCATCGGGACCTCAGACCTGGATAAAAGCCTCCTCGAGCAGCTCTACAGCTGGGCTCAGGTCAGGTTCAGCTCTCCTCAGCTTAATGAAACATATTTTTGGAGGCTTGTTGGAAATAAGTTTTTATTTGGTTGCAGATAAAACCAAGCAGTAATCAGGTGAACCTGGCTTCATGCTGTGTGATGCCTCCAGACCTCACTGCTTTCGCAAAAGAATTCGACATTCAGTTGCTAACTCACAATGATCCCAAAGGTGTGTGTGTTTTTTTTTTTTTTTGATTCACTGTTGTCAGTGTTTTTGACAATGATTGTTGATGGTTTGTGTGTGCATCCAGAGCTCATCAGCAAAACAGGCTTTCAGGAAGCCATGCTGGGGAGCAGCCAGGACCTGCAGGCCGCAGACTGGAGCCTGGACTGGGTTTTGCGGTACTCCATCATCGTCAAAAGCAGAGGCATCATAAAGGCCAAGGGCTACATTGTTCATGCTAAAAAGAACAGCGACCATTAGCACGTTTTGCTTTTGTTCAAGCAGATTCCTTCAAAGTTAGGGAGCCATTACATCATAGGGAACAATACTTCACTTGATGCGATTAGAATATTTAGATGGTTATATCTTTATGGAGATCATTGCAAAGTGCCTCTTTTGTTTAATGCTTTGTTAGGATGCTTTAAGTTCCAACGCAAGTGACCGTTTCTATTTTTTCTTCATGTGTTTTAAACAAAAAAGTATTGAACAGTAATGTCTGGATAGTTTTGCTTAAAACGTGTTTTAAGAAGTTTACCCATGTTTTGCCCAAATTGTTTTTAGATTATACATTTTAATGTTGGATTTAAGTCCTGCTGGTGTTTTTTTGTTTGTGTAATTTATTTTAATGAATGTTTGTGTGGAATGTTAAATTTTTTTTTTGTATTTTTATCATTGGTGATTCTTTTGTGTTGTAAACAAACTGCTTTTCTTTACTGAGAGAAAAAATATGAATGTTTGGCCATTTATTAAGCATTAACAACGTTAATTCATTTGTTGTAAATATTAAAAACACTGGAAATTCTACACTTGAACTAAACAAATGTCTATAGTTCCAGAAATTAGTGGATAGTGTGAATATATATATATATATATATATATATATACATATACATATATATATATATATATATATATTTTTTTTTTACCTTTATTTATTCATCCTAAGGACAATTGGTTTTAATCAGAACTGGTTTGTACATTGTACATGTAATTACTATTTTCTCATATTGTGATGATTGGGTTTATAAATGCCTGTACCGAAAACAAAATTGATTGAGTCTTTTTTTAATTTTTGAATAAACATATTGGCCTCTATACAAATGCAAGAAAAATGTTAAAACAGATTCATTTTAAAATAAACTTGATTTCAATTTACTTAAGACCCAGAGTTGGATGAAGTATTAAAATATTTACATAACCTGTTATTTACAAAACAAATCCGTTATTTGTAATAAAATCTCAAACAATATCACATTTTTAAACGGTTGGCTAAACCTCAAACACAAATACATTTATATTGTGTTATACAGTTTGGGTTTTCAAACTATCCCTTGCATGGCAAACCCTAATATGAAGTTTTATAGTTAGGCCACAATAACCGGAACTCTCTGTATATAACAAGAACAGAAAATCTCTAATCAGAAAGTTCCCATTCCTATTTAACCCCATGAAAAATTAAGGTAATCCAAAAAACTGATCCATTTCATGTTTTACACCTCACCAAAAGCGCGCGTGCGCATTGAAGAGAACGTGTTTAACATTACGGAAGTGCTCCAGCAGCGTCACAGTGGTAAGATGGTGGCCACCAGACGTTCACGCGTGGGTTCCACAGAGAAAAGTACAAGTGATGAAAATTCTGGAGTCACGGTATGTAAACGACAAAAATTGTTCGTTCTTTTGCAACATTCTTTAATGTACATCAGTGTGAGACTAACTTTTTTTGCTTTTGGGATGGCTGAAAATTTTTGCATTTCCAAATCGTCGTCACGTGTATAACCTCTCTAGTAAATGTGGAAATACGAGTAAAGACAAATGACAAACGTATTAAAACTCACACATTCATAGTCAATGTCTCTGCTAACTGGTTTTGTTTTGCCCCCCGCCTTCAGTAGTAAACAAATCGTTATATGCATTTGTTTACGTTTTCTTTCAAAATATTTGTAGCGTCGTGATATTGTCGTTTATGTTATTATAACAAACGTTATTTGTTCTGAAATATTGCCTAATGCAATGAAACCAATTGTTTTTTGTAATTGTCTAAATTTGTTGGATACAAGCACCAGTTTTAACATTGCAAGACATTGCAAAAGCTTCCAGAGATAAAGTCAAAGCAGTCACAGTGAACATTCTGACTGTATGCTAAATTTAGAGTATATGTACTCTATATATCTTATTTATAATAAGATATAAATAAAAATCTAGATTAAAGAAAGCACATGATTGCTAGGATACAGTCAAAGTCTGCATTCATTCAGAGCATAGTAACTGTCTATTTGGATATAAGCAAATCATCAGAAAGAAATGTTCTTGTTTTCACAGCTGCCTACTCCTTCTGCTAGAAGAACAAGACGTAGGACCATAATCGAGGAGAATCTCTCCCAGTCTGATTCTCAGCCAGATGAGTTGAACGAAGACCCTCCCTCTTCCTCAGCAGCAAGTCCACATAAACAAGAAACTCGACGATCCACACGTCTCCGTGCCAACCGAAAACAACCAGAATCTACCCATGATGCTGATGTTTCAGAGTCCGATTCTTGCTGTTCCTTTGCTTTGGATGTGCAGGCCACACCTAGGACCAGACGAAGAAATGTGGTCCAGGAGAAAAGCACTCATCAAGATGAGGCACCTGCAGCAGAGCCCTGTTTACCACAATCGGTGACGCGTTCCCAAAGAGCCTCTCGAAGCCTAATGAAATTGGTTTTGACTGCTATAGTCCAAAAAGATGAAGCAAAAGATAATGACGAAGATGCTTCAGGGGCTGAGTCTTGCAGTTCAGCTGTGTCTCTCAGCAGAACAAACGAAACTCAACGGATAACAAGGAGCCATCGGAAGAAACCAATTCCTTCCACCGAAGCAGATCATTCAGAACAGGATTCGTGTTCTTCGAGTGTTTCAGGAATTTACGAATCTGTGGTCCGCAGATCTACAAGAAATCAAAAGGTTAAACCAAATGAACCAATCCCTTTGAGTTTTGATGACCCCGCAGATTCCTCTTCAACTCCAATAGCCAGCAAGCCAAGAGGAAGAAGACTCAAAACGGGAAACGAGGAAAGTGAGCATGACTCTGAAGGGTGCAAAACTGTTCCCAGCAGAAGTCTTCGGAGGTCCATGAGACGACAGCCAAAAGATAAAACAATTGTTTTCGAATCAGATTCCGAATCAGCAGCCGCTGATGTGTGTTTCACTCTAGGAAGCGGGACACCGTGTAGTAGCCGGACAGGGTCTGCCAGTAGTAGCCAGACGGCACCAGTAACCAGGACTAGAAACAGAGTGGTTGTAGGTGTTCCCACTGCTGCTTTGAATGAGGAAGGAGTAGAAGATGAGAAGGTTGAAGGTCCACATGAGTGTATTCCAGTAAAAGATGCACAGCTGGATTGTACCATGGACTGCAATGAAGTCCAAGAGTGCACGATGGTTGAGGAGAGAGCTGTTGATGTCACTTTAGTTTTTGACCAGGATGAACCTGAGGTGCTTGAACTTCAAACCAATGCCCAAACTGTCAAAGAGGGCGGAGGTGATGAACTTGGGCCTGAAGATTCAGCAAAAACACAATCTGGAGTTGTCCACATGGAAAACAAGCCTGAGCTTATGGAAGCAAGTCATAATGTTGATCAGAAGACTAAACCTGAAGATCTAGTATCAGATGTAGAGGAGCATGACCTTAAGGAACAAACAATTTCTGGACCAGATGTAGCAGCAGCACCAGAAGTTCCTGCAGCAGAGATGGTTGAGGAATCAAATGAGGATCAAACATGTACTGTGGGAGAAGTGGAAGCTACACTAGAAGCTCTAATGGCAGACGTGATTGATAAAGACATTGAGGAACAAACAAGTTCTGAGCTTGCTATGGAAGCAACACCAGAAGATCCGACGGCAGATGTGGTTCAGAACGAAATTGAGGAACACACAAGTTCTGAGCATGTTTTGGAAGCTACACCAGAACATCAATCAACAAATGTGGTTGAGAAGGCTGTTGAACAAACAAGTTCTGAGCTTACTGTGGATTCTACACCAGAAAATCCAGCCGCAGGTGTGGTTGAGGAACAAACAAGTTCTGAGCTTGTTGTGGAAGCTACAGCAGATGTGGTTGAGGAGGAAATTGAGGAACAAACAAGTTCTGAGCTTACTGTGGATTCTACACCAGAAGATCCAGCCGTAGGCATGGTTGAGGAGGAAATTGAGGAACAAACAAGTTCTGAGCTTGTAGTGGAAGCTACAGCAGATGTGGTTGAGGAGGGAATTGAGGAACAAACAAGTTCTGAGCTTGCTGTTGAAGCTACAGCAGATGTGGTTGAGAAGGATTTTGAGGAACAAATAGGTTCTGCTGTGGATGCTACTGCAGAAGATCCATTAGTAGATAAAGTTGAGAAAAACATTGAGGATGGATCATGTGCTGAGGTTAAAATACAAGCATCCACTGCAGACCAACTTCCAGAAGTGTTTGAGAAAGACATTGATCAAACTTGTGAGACTGCAAAAGAGGAAAACATTCAAGAAGACTCTGAACAAGGAAAGGCAGAGGAGCCTACTGAGATTCAGTCATGTTCGTATGATGTTGCTGAGGATTTGGTTGAAGCTACACCAGCAGAAACTGAAAAGGAGAATGGGACTCACACAAGTTCAGAAGAACAAGAACCACGTCAGATTGCAGAACCCATGGAGAAAGGAGTAAAAGTATCTGAGGAAACCCTTGGTCTCATGAAGTTCTCAGAGGATGACATTGAAGGACCTAGTACAAGTTCATTCTCTCATGGAACTACAGATCCTCCTCCCAAAACAGAAAGGATTAGTTTGCTGGACAGTAGTGAGGATGAAGACAGTGCTGATGAAGATCTGTCATCAGGGGAAGAGGGTTGTTCTAAGCAAGATGACCAGGATCCTGTTGAAAACTGGAAGTCAGAAGAAGTAGAGGCTCTTGGAAATGGGCTGTTTGTAATAGACACCAGACCGGGGCATCGGGCTCAAGAAGAGTGCTATGTTGAGGCCAAACAAACAGAAGAAGACGAGGAGGATTTCGTAGATGAGGATGGAGACGACGACGATGATCATGATAATGATGAAGATTCAAATGTGCTTTTCACTTCTAGGAAACCTTTGTGAGTTTTTATTGAAACCATAGGAAATCCCACAACGTTGTATCATGCAGAATTAACTTGAGAACCAATATTTCCGCTCCCTTCCCTAGGATGCAATTGTCCAGCTCAATCGACACTGGTTTGAAGATGAAGGAACTTGGGGGTCTGTATGTCAGTTTTGATGGCAACCCACCTAAGAGTCTTTCCAGTGGTCTAAAAACCCAGAAGCAGAGTCTGGATAAGGTAAACCACCCGTGGCTTCTTCTGGATGATGCATTGATCACCGTTAAATTCACATTTTGATCTAAAACCAAACCATTTGTTACTTGTGTAGTTGCTGGAGAAGAGTGTTCTTGTTCCTGATTTTGAGAAGAAAGATGCTGTGCCACCATACAAGGAATCAACGCATGCAGCTAAACTCAAGCGCAAGGTAAGTTGAGCGCTTTCTGAAATACCTCAGACTATTATCCAGTTTTTTTGCCTACACTTCTGCTTACATGTGTCAGAATGTGGTTTGCAAAAGTCAAAGTGCTGAAATAGTTTTTCTTCCTACATGAACACATTCTGAACATTGTTTTCAGCTTCCACAAAGACATTCAAATATTAATATTGTTTGATAAATGAGTTTGTAATGAAAATTGGTGGGTCGCAATTTGTTTAAAAACTCTTATGATTTCAGACTTTTGTTTATTGTATTTATTTGGGATTAAAAATCATTTTAACAGTTTTTTTATTATATTATAGATGAAAGTTTGTCTATTATTGACTATTGTGGACAGGTCAAATACATTGTGAAACCACCACGTTCCCAGACAATAGAACCTAAACAATTATAAATGATGGTACGATGTATAAAAAAAGAATACTTTTCATTTTTGATTTAAGATAATATTAAACAAACTTTTACATTTTAATTAAACCCAGTTATCTGAAAAACTGCACCACACTAATTTAGAGTAGTTTAAAAAGGTCATGAATCTATTCAAATCTTTTTTTTTTGTCTTTGTTCTAATCATTGCGGTCTACAAATTAGGTTTGATCTTCAAAAAGCACTGCTGTGATTGGCGGTCATTGAACACGTTTGAAATATTTTCACGCACATGTAAAGAATAATGGCTTCCAATAAAAAAGAAAAAAAATTAGGCCCTGCCTTGAACGTGACGTGTATTGTTAATAAAATGTTTGTGTACAGGCAGAAAGAGACAAGACAACTGGTGATGGCTGGTTCAACATGAAAGCACCTGAATTAACAGAAGAACTCAAGAATGACCTGAAGGTTCTGAAGATGCGTTCAGCTCTGAACCCAAAACATTTCTACAAGAAAAACGACAGAGAAGGCTTTCCCAAATACTTTCAGGTGAGCTTCAGGTTTAGGAAATTTAATATCGTAAAATACTTTCACAAAGGCTATTTTTTTGCTGAGAAAATAACACAACTGAATGTTGAGATTGTGTTCAACTGCCAACAATGAAATTTGTTCCTGGTGTAAAGGTGACTATTGTTTCAGGTTGGAACAGTGGTTGACAGCCCTGTAGACTTTTACCATTCAAGAATCCCCAAGAAACAGAGGAAGCAGACGATTGTGGAGGAGCTTCTTGCTGATGCGGAGTTTAGAAGGTATGTGAAAGGAAGTTTCTGGATTGTTCTTTCCAATCTTCGTTCTGGCTTTGCTTTCTTTTGAACATATGGTTTTAAATGGAACTTTCTTGTCCTTTCAGCTCAAACAAAAGGAGATATCAAGAAATCATGTCTGAAAAAGCAGCACAAGCTGCTGGCAAGCAACACAAAAAGAAAAAGTCCCATAAAAAGCAAACAAATGCATAATTTCATCACAAACATTATATTTGCAATTGATTTATTTCAGTATCTGAATCCATTACATTTTAACCATTTGGTAAAAGAAAGGAAAAGATTGGACACAGATTTTTGCATTTGTGGATTTATAATAAATCAAGTCTAATACCAGTGCTTTTTTTGTCTTTATAATAGTAAACCGTAAATAAGCTCTTTATGAATTTCTTGTTTATTAAACTGTATTGGCAAACTATGGCTTGCTGGAAATTACTTCAAACAATTTTGGTTTGTATAAAGCAGAAAAACACTTGATATGTTGATTATTTTTTGGATTGAAACAAATCAGCCACATCATGGATAGTCATCAAGTCAGACTATCTTAAATGAAGAATACAAATGTAAGCTTTTATGATCAAGTAGAATTTTCGACGATTATAAAATACTTTTTGACTTTAAAATATGCTATAGAACTTCATTTTCAACTGATTTTTCCTGATGGGGTGAGGAAACTGCAAAAAAGGTTGAAAAACACTGTTAAAAGGCCAGTATTTGGCTGTAGCTTTACTGGTTTGCATAAACACTCTTCTGTTCTCAAACCTGGACATATGTCAATTTTTACAGCTCAAAATGGTCCACGAGTCAAAATGCTTGCTCACCCCTGGTCTAGACACATTGCATGGCATGTGATCATTGTATGCAGCTGTTTTCTCCAGTTTGTGTGGCGTTCCTGTAGAGATCCCTGTAGATAGAGCTCAAACTGTCCTCAAAAACAGCTCTGTGGGATGTCCCAGTGTGTACCTCCGCTCCGCTGCTCCGGACTGTTCTGCTGTCTGAATGAACAGATGGCTCTCCCGAAATAAGTCTGTGTGTGCAGACATTACTGCTCAGTTTCGAAACTAATTAAAATAACTCTTTATAGCACTTACACATTTTATGACACATATTCTGAGTTTAAATAGTGGTTCTACTCATTCCAATCTCAAATTAATTGGCTATGATTTTAAATGGTTGAATTTTAAAAAATGTAATAACTTAACTCAAGGATTCTGTTGGATAATACCAAGCAAGTGCTAACGTAAGTTGAGGCACACAAGAAATACTTAGATTTTATTAATTAATTGTATTTTGATGATGAATATAGTTTATTTTTGAGTGTGATGCTGTTGGCAGTACCACGACTGAATAAATACAATAGACTGCTACTTGATAAACCAATGGGTAACTTCTTTCATTTACCATGATTGGTGATGGCATGCAAATGTTTTTGTCATACATCACAAACAGCATTCTGAATGGCAAATCTAGAGCGTACAATATTTTTTCAACAATGAAAATAGTATTTACATTAATAACTTATTAATGTAACAATACACTCCACTCCAAAGGACACATACCCTGTGAAATTATTTAATTACTAACTATCAGAAGTATTTCAATGTTTAAACTAAGTGTAAAATAAAACTGAATTTCTGAAATCTATTTGAGTGTACAATGTCATCCCCACTCTAGGGGGCAGCATTAACACTAAAGAGGAAGACATCCCTTGTTCTATAAGTGAGAGCATGTTTTATACATACTTTTATTATGATCCCCTTGTATCTAAAATAAAAATAATTTTAAAAAATCACTGCTGTATTTGTTATATATATATATATATATATATATATATATATATATATATATATATATATATAATATTAGTTTATACAATCTTAACTAGCACCTAGACAATATCTTCCGTTGACTCCACAATACGTACTGTGAGTGACATTTGTATCACATTATATCGTTACGTTCCCAGAATGTGCAAATCAAATACTAATAGAATATTTAAATCTGCAGTATTTAGATGGTATTTAGATGAAAACTATATCATTTACCTGCCGTCAGTCGTTGACTCTTGGTGAGTGGAGACTTGTGAACTCCGTCTGATTCCCTGCTCATCTGCAGGCTCCTCCTGTAAAACACAAGCACATTCCTGTTTGTTCTACCAACCTTAGAGTGTTTAGTTACGTTCTTACCCAATTTTAGTAACTACACAATCCGGCTTGATATGGCACAGCTCTACTCACCACGGTTCACTTTAGTGTTCAGACATTTTAAGTTTAAAACATCACTCATTATCATTCTAGCTCCACTTGGTGACATTCATAGCAAATGTTCGCAACTCAACATGAAAACCAAGAAGAATTGCACAATGCTGACTGAGCTCATGCAACACACAACAATGGAGACCTTCAAAGAAGTCGTGCTGTGTATCGCGAATGCTGTGTACGGGGTGGTTTTTAATGCTCAAATGTTATACAACATGCAGTGATGTTTCTGGCCAATCAGTGAGCTCAACAACTGACCAGTCAGCGAACAACAGGATGTTGCGTCATACTTTTCTTTCAAATCAGAGAAACCCATCACCTTGGCCCAGCCTTATTCTGCTTTTAGAACCTTGTACAAATTGGAAAAAGCACAAAATCCCCCAGAAGCACGTCGAGTCAGGCCGCGAGGTTACTAAACAGGTCAGTGGAAAAATGTCAATATGTTCTTTCACACATAAGGATCAGGGTTGGGTTGATTAAACAAGAGTACATTGCTAATTAAAAAATAGCCATCGGTCCAAAGATGCAAATTTGTGAATAAAGCACTGTTTCCATTCAACAAGAACACACAGGCCAAATGCAATATGAGCAGTCATGTCATCGTTTTTATGTGAAATTCCAAAATGCCCGGAAAATAGGTGAATGGAAACGCAGCTAGTGATATGCTGCAGTTCTTTGTGGACAAGGAGATGGGGTAATATCAACTTGAACAATTTTTACTATTGAAACAAATGGATTCGGAGACATCTGAAACATGTCTATCTTCCCATACACACTGGATTAAATTAAACGTATTAATGTACTCCAAATCGTGTTGATTCTGTTAAGAGCCACTCTACCAAAAACCCTCTTTATTCTTCTAAAGCTAAAAACATTTTTTTTTCTTAATTTGAACAAACTTTATCATTGTATTGCTCCAAAACCATAAAAGCAGATTCTTTGAACTGGATGATTAAAACTCTTCAACTAATTCCTGACTCTTCTCAGGAGAGGATTACACAGGTTTCCCCGCTGGAGCTGGGTTTGAGCCAGGAGCTGCCTGGCACCCAGCTGTGCCAGTATGTACATGTGTGCCATCTCTCTATTCCTGTAACACCAGCCGTCTTCCTCTTCCTCTGAGGGAGGATTTGAGGAAGCTTTAGAGTAATTAGACTTGTTTCGCTTTTTCTTTCCCGTCAGAATCTCGGCGTGGGCGCTGAAGCGTTTGAGCAGCCCACGACTTGAGCAAAGTGAAAGAATGAGCACGTAAGGTGATTACCTCCTTCACTTCCTAGAAGACAGCAGTCGCACATCCTGACACAATGGAAGAGGAGAATACTGAGCGCCTGACAGAATCGACACAGGATGTTTGAAACACTGACATGTGCTGTAATGAGTGCTTTGCCGAATCATTTTTACACGGGTTAAAGGGATCTCGCGCCCGAAATGAAACGTTCTATCATCATTTACTCTTCTTCCAGACCTTTAAGAGTTTCTTTTTGATGTTCAGTGCAATCACAGCATTTTGGCAGAACATTTTTGGGTTTCATTTCTATGTGCAAAACTCAGTGTATGATTAATTACATTCTCCATCATATTTATACTTGAATATCAGTTTCCCATTCCTGTCTCTAAAGGCGGTTAATATTTTATGTAAATAATTTTTGAGATTTCATTCAAGGCCACCTGACTCAAATGGTTAGGTTTGTTTCAGCGGATTGGTAAAACCAGACATTTAACTTTCAAAATGATAGAAAAATGCAATGTGCAATGCAAGCCTCACAAGTTCCAAAAAGCTTTTTTTTCCTCAGGTAAGACTTACAAAGGATAGCTTGCACCGGGCCCCATGTTTGTTCAGGACCCTCTGCACGCGCCAGTGAATTTCTGCTGATTGTGAGGGACTGGAGGAACTCTGGAACCTGAAAGAAAGACATTAAACATGACAGAACATTCTAATTATGCACTACCAGGTGAAAAAGAAAAAAATTACAGCAAGAAAACACAAGCAAACTCCAAATTCCAACTTTAGAGGGGCAGTAAACGCTATATGTTAAAGTATTGAGCAACTTTAAAGAATTTTGAAACATTAGCATAATCGATTATTTAGTGCTGAACTGAGAACAATATAAACATCAAAGTTTCTTTGTACTGCAACAAATACAATAAAAAAACATTTTTGATAAAACTGACATTTGTGAATAAAAATAGTTCCATACAAACTTTGTTATTGGAAAAAGGTCATTGTGGTTTAATACATAAGGCTATAATTTCATTAATATAAAAATATTGCTCTTATCTTTCGACAAAAAAAGGTCTGCGAGATATTTAAGACAAAGTGCAAAAACATTCTTCGTTTCAGGTCGTAGCACTAGAAAACAACTGTTACACCAACAATCAGAAACTATTTTTTTTAATCTTTTTTAAATCCCATTTTTAATCTTTGTTTTATGGAAGATTTTTGTTTTTAAAAGGACAACCGGTTTTGCTCATAATTCGTGGAGAACTCTACCCAAATGATTAAACTTGGAGCCAAACACAAACAAAACACGTTCATCAATGCCATTTTTCTATTATTAATATGTAATGTGTGCCTCTAATTTGAAATTCCATTAACCAATAATGGGTGTAAGCAAATACATAGTTTTGTTGCTGAATTTTGTCAAACGTACACACTGACGAAAACGCTGTTACTCTCTCTTTTCCTCAACCGTGCTTTCATCACACTCTCACAAACATTCAACTCAATGATCACTGCAATCATTATAAAACTAATTTACTAGGCATTTGATTAACCCTTGTTATGGTGTAGCCGACAGTCTGACTGCTGAAGAGAAACCTTCACATCGGGAAGCAGACAAACCACACTTTAATTTCAAAATAAACAAAGATCCAAATTGACAACCCCTTAAAGACTTAATTTCAAAAGATTTCAATACTTTCTTATTTTGTTTCTAATTACTTGAATTTAACAATTTTACATTTTCTTATGCACGCATGCTTTTGATTAACAAGAGCATGGAATCATCCAAGTTCAAATGTGTCGTTCGAGACGTGGTGATGGTAGACAAGTGAAAAGTTGTGGAACCTGGGTGAAGGATTTAACAGCTAAAACAAACATGTGTTTGTTCAAGTCAGCAATTTTGTTTATGTACATGACTATCCATATACTTGGACATTCATAAACTGCCCTAAAGGGAACAAAACCTCCAGTTAATGGCAAAAACAACTTGTGAGCTCTTGCAACTTACGTAATAGTATTTCTTAAATATAAACAACGTAACTTCTATGTTAAAATACTTCTAACATTTATTATTCGTAATAAAAAAAGATCCATAACAATACATTTCTGTCATGGCTGCAATACCACCTCTGAGCACTAGTCAGTGCTGTTGACCTTCTGCTGAAGCACCAGGCAACACTTGAATATTTCCGAGCAGTTAAATCAGAAATAACCAAAGCGAGACATTTATCTCCCGCCCTGTAGCAAATGCTGATCTAATCATTTTACGCATCTAAATGCGCCACAGGAGAGAAAGAGAAGCTCAGATGAGGAATTACCCAGACATTAGATGCGTGTCCTTGGGTTTAGAATATCAAACGTGCATCTGAATGAACCAACTCTGGCATCAGACGTATAATTCAGCTTAAAACACATCTGAAGGGAATTTATTGCAATATTTGTGAGCAAGAAAAGAGAACTAAAAGGTCACGCTTTACAGTAGCTTCTTTATCTTTACTGGTTATGTTGAAAATCATCACACAAGGCCAGGAATGCCCGAGCCTGAACTTCAGAAAGCATTGCACACACAGACACACACCATCAGCGGCAGAAAAAGACGTGCCAGATCTCTCATTGTACGAATCTGCGGAACGAGCCCTAATCTCCAGGCCTGTGGCTCCAGTCATGCTTTCAATTGACAGGATAGTATCACACATTTCCCACTATTTACTCTCAAGACTAAGATTGTCTATTGATTTAAAATGTTTGCTAGTGGCCCTGCGGAAAAAGGCTGCGCTGAACGAGAGAGACTCACAAACAAATAAACAAACATTCGCAGCCGATGTTCAGATCAATGAAAGGGTCTCTGGGAATTTATTAAACTGTGCGTCGGGTCAAATGCATTAGCTCTCACTGAAAGCCAATCAATAGCATTTCCCTTGTTTTCTCAGCAGCGTGTTTTGCTCCTCTTCTCATAAGTAATGAACAAACATGACCAAACATCAGATTCTGTCATTTCAAGGTGAGGCAGTAAATTCATCTTGTCTGTCGTATGATCGCGGTATGGATTCGAGGAACGGATGCTCTGTTTACTGGGCTTTGTTCTTATGAGTTTTGTCGATATCATGTAATTGGAAATTCATAGGAAAGAGGGAAAAGGGTTGCGCTTTTTGAATGTCTCGCGGAGTTTGTTGGTTTGGAAAGAATATTTGTTCTATAACATGGATTTTCGAAATGGTATGAGTATAGCTTATGAAAAATAAGAATACATAAGTGTAATGTTTGTATGTTGGTCATTAATGGAGAGAAACCAAACAATAACAAATCAACCTCCAAAACAAATGACAGGATTGAAAGTGTAGCCAAATCTGTTTATCTCAATCAACATGTGAGGGGGAAAAAACATGACGTATATCGCAATTATTGCTCAAAAAAAAAAAAAAAAATCAACGTAAGAACTCATAAGATCCTCCATGGGATGATAATGTTTCTGCTCTCTTCTTGGGACCTTTTCAATAAACTACTACACAGCACTGAACGCCTGCAATCAAAGTAAATAAATCAGCGTTCGTTTTTTTAAGGATGAAAATGATATTGCATTTGTAGATGACACATTTTAGACAATATATTTTCCAAGTCATTTAGATAACAACTAACATTTAAGCCAATTTTGGCATAAAATAGATGTAAATTCTCTGTTTTTATGCTTTTTTTCAGCCATACAAATCTCTATACCAATATATGGCTGAAATATATTGTGGCCCAAAACTACGATAAGTTACAACGCTTATCGTGGAGCTATTAGGATTTATCATCTATGAGCGTCACTATATGAAACACTAGCAACAGCAGCTTTTTATTAGAAACCAGAAGAACTTTTTAACTCAGCTCTGAGTGCACAAACCTTATTGCTGCCACCCAGAGGCTGGAGGATAATACACATAATGCAGAACAAACTAGACCCCAATGTTCTTAGTTTTACAAACTTCTAAAATGTACTTTTATTTTACAATGACTGTTGAAATGTTGAGATTTTTGAGACATTAATTAATTAAGTTTGTAATAAATGTGTCCTTATTTACTTAAAAAGCTATTATTTCATGTAAAAATTGTCCCAAGCAAAGTCAGTGGGCGTAAAATCTATTCTTTTGTAACAAAGTCTTTAAAATGTGGAAAAAATGTGGCTATGTGGATGAGGGACCTCTATACGCTTTCAAAAGTATTTAAACCTTACATAGTATGTGGAAGCACGAAGAGCTCAGTAATTTAAGTCACAGGTGATAAGTGCCACCCATTTTAATAGTTTGTTTTGATGGGCAGATTGAATAATGCAATTATTTGTTCCATGTTGTTGTTCCATGAATAAACATGTAATTAATTAAATTGTTACACATTGTTTTTCATTTAATGGCTTGACATTTTAAAAATATAAACAGTAATGAGACATTTATTTAATTCCTATTATGAATGTGAATTCATAAAGTGAACTTATTTGCTTAGTTATGTCATGTTCTGTCCATCATAAACATAAGCGTAAAATGTGATTTGTCAACCACATTAATGAATAGTTTTTGATAAGTCACAAAGTTCCAGCATGTAGAAACTCACCGTTGTCTGAGAGAAGAGCGGCTCAGAACTGGACTCTGATCTCTGTGTCCTCTGGATAAAGAGGTGGAAAGATCTTTTGTAGATTTACTCCAGGAACATTCAGAAGTTTGTGCGGGCACCTCCTAGAATGTCAGAGAAAACAGGGTCAGCATTTAACACAATGAGGTAAATTGTGTGTGGTCTGGTAAAAGCAATCCATTTGTACCTGTGAAGGCTTTGCTCTGAAACTTCCAATGAGAGAAGGGACTAGGGAGCAGAAAAACAGAATCAAAAACATTTTTCAAACAATCTGAAATCTAAAAAAAAAAAAACTGATCACACCAAATAATCTCATAAAATGAGAAACTACAATTTCTGCACTAAAAATTCTTGAAAAAATATGTATGATCTATAAAAGTAAGCATTTTTACACCACAAATGTATTTCAGTTGCATAGCACTATTGCAAAAGTATCTAAACATTTAATGGTTTTGAAGAATGGCTCCCTTCACTTTAAAGTGTCTTACACTATGGAAGGACAGGCTGGAAATGAAGGTGAATAGAACAGTAACCTGTGAGGTCAGTGGTGTCGCTACGGGACTGCAGATGTAGAGGGCTTTTCTTAGCAACAGCCCGAGTTGTGAAAGATGTGGGGGATTCCATAAGAGATGAATTGGGGCTTCGGGGGACCTGCGAAAAAAAAAGAAGATGTAATCACAATAACTATTATTTTAATGGTGTCTTTATAACCCTTAAGGTCACCACCACACACAGATGCAAAACAATAAATAATACATATAACCGTAAATGTACTAAAACAAATTTAATTACATTTTTTTTATTTTAGGATGAACGTATTCAGAAATATATGCCTAAATAACCAGTTTTTTGTTTTTCAATATATCCAAACCACCAGGGGGCAGTGCAATGAAACTGTGCATGCATCCTCAGGTCATGGATTTTCCAACATACACCAAGTTTGGTGTCAGTACGATAAAGTGTTGCAGAGTTAGGGCAAACATATTATAGCAAACAATATGAATAAAGTATCTTTTATAGTCACTAAAGTAAGATTTAGTAAATGAAACAATGTGCCTCAACACTCCATTGGCCTGCTGAGCAATGATTCTTTTGAGGTATTTACATTTATTGAGCTAATCACTTGTCCCAGTTCAGATTATAGCATAAAACTTCAGCATCACTCAACTCTCCACTACAGTTGGACCAGTGTCTCAGTGTTCAACCAGTAAAGAGATCACCCCAAGGAACAAGGGGTTTGGTTTTTGTACAAACTGTGCAGACTTTAAATGTAAATAAACCTAGTATGCTAATCTACTGGAATAAGAGTAGAGAATTTGCTAATCACGGCCTGACTCTTAATTACTCAGGTTAATTGTAGCTTGGGGATTTTCTTTGAAAAGGCTTCTCACTTTTGAAAAGGCCTTTGACAGAAAATGCCATGATGATATCAGACACACATTCCAAGAGCGGCTTTTAATCGCATGACAGCTTTGATATTTGCACCACAGGACGTGTCATTGTTTTAGAAAACGTTAGAAATGAACTGACATCATAAAAAAGACATTTTGACTTTTATTTAAAAGAACACTACAATTTTTCTTGACATGGTCTCATTCTCAACATCCCCCTGAGATAATAAGTAGTATGTTACCGTTCTGGAAACTATTCAGCCATTCTCTAAATTTAGTGACGCTATTTTTAGCAAAGATCATCAGAGCAGATCAGATTTAGTTCAACACGATCAAATAGTTCCCTCTTTAAAACATGACTATTAGAGCTACACCATGTTGTAAGACCAGTGAAAAAGTCAATTTGACCATCCCAGCCGATAGTCATGAATTTAGCCGAAAAAAATAGCAATGTTTCATGTATTACTACACGTCAAGCTTAATTTATAGATACATGGTTAGAAAGTCTCCAATCACCTCATGCTAGAACACTATCATTCTAATAACAGTCAGGGATCTATGCTAAGCTATGCTAAAAGTGCCATCACCAGATCTAGATAACCAAAAAAATACATAACTATGGTAAAACAAGACATTATGATAGAAGACAGTGTTTCCCCTAGGATCATGGCCTTGGTGCGGCAAAACACTCACACAAACACTTAATAGTGTTTATATGTTTCATTTAATTGCAGTATACCAATATATTATAATGTCTGAACAATTACTGTACAATAACTAAACAACTGTACACTGAACTAAACACTAAACATCAGATTTATTTTAATATGTTAATTATTCACAAAGTGTGCAGCTTTTGTCACTGCAGTGTCTGTGTCAAATCTTGGTTGGGACATACGACAACATGAATGCTATGGTAAGCATTTTGGTGTCGTTTAAAAATGGTCATACATATATGTATAGTGGTAATATATGTATAGTATGGTTGGATATACCATACGTAGGATAGTACAGTGGTAATGCTGCTGTCCTTCACATGAGAGACCGAGGTTCGAATCCTACGATATGACAACACAAATGCTACGGCAAGGGGGAGCCGTAGGTGAGTGGGCAGTGGGCAGGGGGCCATATAATTATATATATATGAATATAATTATTAAAATAATTATTAAGCAACAATAAAATGCTTGCCACAGCATTCGTGTTATCGTATGTCTCAACCAGGATTCGAACCCCGGTCTCCCATATGAAGGACGACAGCAAAACAACTGCACTATATCCTACATTTAGCATATCCCACCATACTATACATATATTACCACTATATGTATGACCATTTTAAGCAACAATAAAATGCTTGCCATAGCATTCATGTTGTCGTATGCCCCATCCAGGATTCGAACCCCGGTCTCCCATGTGAAGGATGGCAGCATCACCACTATACCATATCCTACATATAGTATATCCCACCATACTATACATATATTACCACTACACATATATGTATGACCATTTTTAAACGACACCAAAATGCTTGCCATTGCATTCATGTTGTCGTATGCCACATCCAGGATTCGAACCCCGGTCTTCCACGTGAAGGACGGCAGCATCACCACTATACCATATCCTACATATAGCATATCCCACCATACTATACATATATTACCACTATACGTATATGTATGACCATTTTAAGCAACAATAAAATGCTTTCCATAGCATTCGTGTTGTCATATGCCCCAACAAAGATTACAAAGATTTGAACCCCGGTCTCCCTTGTGAAGGACAGTAGCATTACCACTATACTATATCCTACATATAGTTTATGAAGGAGAGTAAGCCAACAATTACTTACAACAAATGGAGTCTGTGGGACTGTTTCTTTATTGAATAAGTATGGTCCCAGTTTGAGGTGACTGAGGCGTTGAGTGGCATCCTCAGAAAGCTGACACATCTTCCGATGAGTGTAAGGTGAAGGAGCACGGCATTGTGATGCCACTGTTGGCTTTTCATAACTGAAAGAGGTGGATGTGCCCAATTTCTTCTTCTTTTTACTTGATGAGGGTTGAGCTCTTGGAGGATGGGGCTTAACACAGGAGAAACCATATGAGTGCTTTAAAAAGGGATTTTGACCTAATTCAAAATGGCAGACAGGAAGCTTAGTTAACTATGGTGTTGATGCCAAAAAAATTGGTATCTCGGTTCTCAGCTAGACCCTAAAAGGTAGACAGAAAATATAATACGTTATAGCTCGCAAACATTATTAGCATTTTCCCCAAAAATATAGATTGACCACAAGATGGCGGTGGCATTGAGTCCCTTCAGAGCATAGTGTTACATTTTAAATAATAATAATCAATTTTATAATTTTGGGATGAACAGCTTAGGAGATAAAAGCCTAATTACCCAATTTCCATGCCACTAGAGGGCTGAAACTTTGCATGCATCCTCAGGTCATTCTCATGATAACATACAACAAGTTTGGTGTCAATACATTTAAATGTTGTGGAGCAGTGGTAAATCAACAAATTGATATTTTATGCGGAAATAAAAGTAGTAATACCTCGGAAACACCAGTCATACTAATACATGGAGCTACTGGTGGACCATAAGTGACACTAATTGCCTTAAAATAAAACAGGGAACAAGAATCCCAAAGGAAGAGAGAATAAGGTCATGCTTAATTGTAGAGATATTGTGAAATCTTTGGTTCATATGGAGCTAATCCACTCGTTTCCTTCTTCTGTACACATGTAACCTGATGTAAACCTTTCCTCAGCGTTCCAATTTCACCTTTGCAGGCAAATGACTTCAATAACTCTAATCTCAGCTAACATAATTCTGAGCCCCAATAACTCTGTTCCTGCAGGCGCTGCCTGGCTAAATACGTTTTTAAAAATGTTAATTGCATTTGATGGCCAGTCTCAACCTAATATGATAACGGCATTACATGGATGTAAAAAAAAACAACAACGATAATTTAAATGCTAATTGGAACATCCTGGCATATTAAGTCATTTTTAAGAAGTAGAGAAAGAAAAACGTAAATCCTGATAGTGATTGCCATTTGAAGAGTTGAGATTTAATGAAATTAAACTAAATGGCTTTTTCTCCTTTATTCTTCTCTCTCCCTCTCTCTCGTCTTCCCTTTTCTTTGGACGAAGGGACAAAGAGGCTGTTTTAAAGCAGGAGTCGCGCTTGTCTGATGTGATTAGTGGCTCGGCTGGTGTATGTAATGGGAGATAAAGCCGGATGTCCTTGAAACAACAAAGCCAGCACCACAAGTAGCTTATTAAACAAGAAACAAGTGCCGTTCAAATGCATGCAAATCGAGTTGAGAAAGCCTGCTAGACAGAATGCCATGTCAAGTCCAAACTAAAGGCATTCACGAAAGAAAGAAGTCACACACAAAACATGTCGACCCAATAGTCAAAGGTAGACATGTAACAAGGGCCTGAGAAACTTGACATGAAGGATGTGATTGTAAATGGACAGCAGGTTGTGAGAACAAGTAATGGGAGAAACTAAATGGACCAGTCAAGTCCAACTGATCAGACCCTATCTCGGAAAAAACAACCCATTGCGGTGTAATTACCTGCATGGTAATAAAGGAAAAGGGGTTGGAGGCTACGAAAGAGACAGCAGCAAACAAAACCTGACCCAAAGAAAACAAGACACAATTGGTAGACATACTTGTTTTTGGCTCCACCCCCTACATGACAATCCACACTTCTATTTTTATACAGTGCCCTCTTTTTCTAGAGAAGCCACACTCAAAACAAATCGTTAAGATGGCCGCCAGGCGCCAGCACGAAAAAGGATTCAAAAACTATATAAAAAAACACCACTCCAATGCCCACGTTTAGGACCGCAAACATAATTGAAATCACAAAGGTTTTACATCAATAATGTGTAAAATCTGTGTAAAAACGACCAAAAGGGATCACTTGGCTCATTTATTTTGCTTAGTAGTCCAGATTCAGAGGGTATATTTGCAGCACTTCTTTGGTTCCTCAGCTCAGGCATAGGGGTAAGTGAAACAAATGGAACTTAGTCTTACTTAACTGTTGTCCTCAATGCCATTGAATTCTAATTTGAAAAAAGAGTGGATAACGTTATTTTTAATGATCTGTAAGTTGTAAGTACAAATCCAAGAGGATTAAGAGGTTGAGAGGATGAGTCAATGTGGCTGACACATTTTTATTGCCACATATAACTGCCTAACCCGATATCATCCTGGAAGGATTGTTTCAAAACATTTCACTCTGTACAAACATGGTCTGATTGAGTGCTTTAGACATTTGAATATGCTAAACTTGACCAATCAGAGAGTAGTGTATGAGTGCTATCCTATATGTAGGTATTGAAACTAGGTATATTAGGAAGTCCATATAATAGGACCTCCATGAAATAGAAAATGTTCATGATCCCCACCCCCTTTAAAAGAAAAACAATATATTTATATAGTAATCTAGCATCTCTAGTCCAATCACATGAAGAATAACAACAAAAACAAAAGGCCACTGACTCACAAACACAACAGGCCGACCAGATTTCACATCACACTCTTCAAGAATGGACGTCGTTGAAAACTCCATCTTGGGAGAGATTCCCTGAGGCAATGAGACAGGAGAGATAGAAGAATAGAAGAAAAAAACACCACAAAACTTTTCAAATGATGAAAAGACAGAGGGCAAATGGAGATAATAGCACTCTTGGCAGATCAATTTACCAAAACAATCTACGTCTTCAAGCAAATAGCTGGAAAATGGGACCGGCTTTTAAGATGCATCAGAGATATGACAAAATGCTGAAAGGAAGACACACGCACTGGGAAAGAGATGGATCTCTTCATCAGAATCTCTCTCTCTGGGCCGGGGCTTCTGGGAGTCAGACGAGAGGCTGGATACAGAAACGCCCGGGTGTCGTCTTCGAACGTGGCCAGGATTTCACCGTTTGCACAGGCTATAATCAAAAATACATGATGGAATAGTGAATTCTCCTGTTTTTTGACGGCTGGGTAATCAAGATGCAATAAAGTGGTTGCTTTGTGTTTTAAAGCAATAAGTTGGCAGACTCCAATGAGTGTCAAATTGTGCATACCAGTACCCCAAGAGATATCCGCTGATGCAGTATGATTTATGCATAATGTAATGAGAGTGCTCTGTCCAATAATGCATGTATTCCCTTTGCTGAAATTGGTTAATTTTTGAAACTCTAATGCAAAAGCTGGTGCTTTCAATCAAAACTAAGCACAAAGTAATATGTTTGGTTTTTCCCGAAGTTGCAAACTCAATATACAGTTTCAAATATGCAACATTTTACCTTTGGAAGGAAGCTGAACAAGCTCTAAAGATGTTGCATCATCTGTAGTGGAGAAATAAAACTGGCATGATGGACGGCTGTGTACATTTATTCTAAAGAAGTTTAGGAAACAAATCAAAGAATCTCACGCTCTAATTGCTCAGCTATATCAGCTGGGTCAAACACATCTGTAAAAGTCTGAGTGAGAAATAAAATTCAGAAATAAAGATGGCAACTTACGTTATAGGTTACATTTAAACAAAGCTAAGACCTACCTTCATAAACACCATTTTTTCATGCAGCAGCAGAGGGAAAACTGGAGGAACTTTTTTGGATTTTAGGTACTGACCCATCATCCAAACACCCACATAAACATCCTCTTTGGATGTTAATATCACACCGGGACAAGTGATCTATGATGAAAACAATGATAAAATCCTAATTGTACAGAACTGTGCAAAGGTTTTAGGCAGATCTAAAAAATCAATATATACAAAGAAGGCATTCAGAGAATAAACAAATAATGTTGCAGGCAACAGTGAAGCATGGTCGAGGTTCCTTGAAGGTTTGAGGCTTCATTAATGTAAAGTTGGAGATTTGAGTGGTCACAACAAATATTAATTCGATTTAAATTTCTCTTTTGTTCATTCACTGCATATAGTTCAGTGAAAAAATAAATAAACTATTAACACTTTCATTTTATTGTTTGCAGCACTTTTCCACACCTGCCTAAAACTATAGGAAGTTCTGTGTCTACTCCTTTAGTTAATTTATACACACGCTTATGTGCACGTACACACTCTCTGGCAGACTGTTAAAGTAACATGTCTATTTTAAAACACGTAATTATAGAAAACAGAATATTACTTGTTTTTCAGTCACTAAAAAATATTTAAAATATTATTAATATTAACTTAATGTTGCTCTTTCTAAAATAAAGATAATTAACATTTTTTAATTTACTCAAACGTTCAGTCCAGTAGTTAATGATAACGTTAACTTTAAGCTACCTATCCGAAAACAATAATCCACTAGGGTAAACACTAAAAGTTTGTCTGATACGAGGGAAATTTAAGAATAATGTGACGGTACAAGTATTAAAGGGCGTCTTAATCATCGTAAAGTTTTGAAGTTACGTCAACGTGAGGTTTCATTTAATGTTAACTCTTGTTAGCCACTTGTTGCTAACAGTTCGCTAACGCGAACATTCCTCATTCGCAATCTGGAATATAAAAAAGCTGAGGTGATATACTTACAGCATGGATTTTTAGTTCGACTGTACATTTTATAGCCTTTTGTCGCCTTTCAGAGGAAGTTTTTGGTGGTAGGGTCAGTCCACCCATGCTTTGTTGCTATGACAACACCCAACCCTGTGAAACTGGAAGGAAATGACGACACCATGTTACAACAATGAGGCGTAGGTAATTTCTTTATTTTAAATGGAAATTTTTTTTATTCATTTGAAAATATTTAAATCTAGTGTACCAGACTGTAAATTCTTTCGTATAGAAACGAATTATTGTGGGAAATCTTTAAGACAAGTTAATAACAAAAACACACAAACAAAAAAGAGACAGACACTCTTTTTTTAACTTTTAACTACTTCTGTAAGAGTGAGTCCCATCCAAATAGGACTAAGGCAGAACCCTTCCCCCCTCCCCCCGTTCTCCACCTTATACTCAATGAACATACGAATACATTTATGCAGTTTGAATAAGTTTTGATGTACAATGTAACTGTCTTGCTGCCCAGTGCCCTCTTCATCTTATATCCTTCCCATTGATATCCCAGTGACCATCATATTTTATTCATATTTTGTTAATAAATTATGGGAATGTAATGAAATCATTTAAGATTCCACCAACCAATAACAAACGACTACATTATTTTACATAGTCTTTTTTCTTGTGCCTTTTTATGCTTTTGTGTGTGTAACAAGTAACTATGCCCTCCTGGATGAAACTGTGGGAAATATAGTGTCCAGAGAGAAATCAGGAAATGTTTTGAAGCACTGAGGTGATCCAAGCATGAGGAACTAATGCTTCAAGTCTCTGCTTAAAATGGCAGCACAGTGGGGTGCCCATGCAAGCTCTCCAGGAGCACGTAGCTTTTTATGACAGCACTATTACCTGCATGTGTTGAAATTCTCCAGATGGATGTGTTTTCTCATTAACACTAGCATTCACCATCTTCTATTCTACCATTTTAAATGCAAATTGTTTATTTCTGACTTTTCTGAATGATTGCCTTAGCTCCAATTGACTTGTCTGAAAAATACACGATGCATGCTTTTCACTCTTGTTGACAGATAGTTTGAGATGTTCAGCTTTTTAGCACATTACACACTATGTTTTTGTATGTTGACAGATCTGACATTGTTTGGAAGCAGCAAAGGAGGCTTAACAGACTTTCATTAGGGAGGGTTTGCGCCGCTAGTCCAGAGATGGTTAAACTGTATTGTACTTTTTAACGATTCAGAAAACTGTTCAATTTAAGCTTTTAATTAGATTTTTTTTATAATATTTCTTGAACACAAAGCATGAATATAATAAAACCGTACAGATTGGCTGTGCATATGTAATCATTCAAAACAACATCTTAGATGAGAAAAAATTCTTGAAAGCAATCAGTTTATCAGCAAAGTACAGCAGTGTGAAACGCAATTCTGTAATATTATAATAGGCCACTGCAAATACAAGGCAAAGAAAGTAGTTGGTATTCAACAAAGTACTGAAAAGGCAATGAATGGAGATGTGTGATAATTTAGAGCTGATGTGCAACATCTCACAAGTGAGAATTAATACCGGAGTGACTGTATCATTACATCCTACTGATATGAAATGTTCATTTGTGCTCAGAAATGCTTTGCTCCATGCTTTCTGTCCCCTTTTACTCTTCCATTCTTCAAACTGTTTCCTTGATGACCTGGTGATGTTGCATCAAAGGTACTGAAAGACATAACAGAGGTTTATTAGAAGAGTTTTCTTTTCATTTCAGGGGGAACCTATTACGTGTTTCAATTGAAGACTCTCAATTTCTTTTGGGAGAGAATGCGAGTGAATATGGTCCTGTGGTGGACTGGAAACCTGTCCAGGGGGTCCGTCACCTATATCCCAATGTGAGCTAGCCTCATGACCCTACCCAGAATAAGTGATAAGAAAATGGATGGTGTGAGAAACATTATATTTAGTCTTAATATTAACAATAATACTAAATACTGTAAGCTTGTTTGGCTAAAAATACGTGACTCAATCCCGTGCTTCATAAAATCATGTTTTGCTACCTAAGCTTAGTTTATCTGTTTTACAATTAAATAAATTGTCCAAAATACTGTTTTTATACATCCTGTCTCAAGTCATTAATATGAAAAAGAATTTTCCATAACAACGGACATCACAAATTGTTTGAAAAATAATGGGAATTAAATATATATTGATTTAAGGTGTACTGTGTAATAATGGCACTTTCTAAAACAAACAAACAATATGAAATTAAGATGCTGAAAATGGGAAAAGACTGGCAAAATCCAAAAAAGGAGGAGCAAATGTAGTATTTGCTACAATTCAAAGAAATAACTACAATGTAGGAACTGAAACTCGGATTTCAGCATTTAATTTCTAGTAAGTTAAAAGATTGGCTAAATTAACATAAAGTGACAGCAGGGACAGACACTCATGAGTTAGCAAGAAGTGGCAGCCCCCATTAGATGACCTTAGATTGTTTGAGGGAAAAGAAGCTTCAACTTTAGTGTCAGTTTGCGCTAAGGTGCGCTGCCACACTGCCCCCATTGCCAAACAATCTCTACCCCCCTCATCCCCCGCACCCGCACCAAAATACTATTCATGCTTGAAAGAACCTATTAAAGTACCGGTATTTAAAATTAAATGCTATTTGGCGTGTTATTTGGTGCTGTTGATAAGAATTTCCAGCAACTTTTACAACAACCACTTTTAAAAGTTGGTGATAAAAAATGTACTAAATATGACGGTCCCCAGAGAACCAGGATGTCCGAAGATGTTTTATTAGTTTAGTGTCCCTTACAATTACTTTTCCTGTGTTTAAATCATGAATAACTGTCAGGAAAGTCCATGGAAACTTGTGGGGATCTAAGTCAAGAACAGTTCTTTTTTCACTTAAGCAAGTAATCATCCAAAACACAGCCTGTTTTGCCACTCAGTCTCTGTGCAGAGGGCGTGGCCCAATGGGAAACAGTTGACTCTGCATACTCTCTATTCTAAAATGTTATATCAACATTTTAGACTCACTCTACCACCTTCCTTCTTCAATAGATCCCTCCCTTACCAGATTGGGTTTATTGGGTTGGGTTTATCAGCATTTGGGTTTGGTTTATGAATGAAATCGTAGAACTTCGAAACCATGATTAAGACACAAACATCCTTAATCGAAGTAAAGAACACCTTTTTTTTAAAGACGTTAAGAAACAAAAATGAGACAATAGTGAGAAATCATGGAACCACATGCATCACCTGTTAGCATTTCCTTTGAGTTTGCTTTCGTCAATGAGGTTGTTCAGTTTGTAGTAATCGAGGAAAGTCCGGGCCACATTTCTCCCCAGCTTCATGTCTGACGGTGTAGATTAAGGACCTTCCTGATACACAAAATGGATTATAATGTTCACTGCCAGCATATCGTTATAGAATCCAGTTTGAATGATAAAAAATAAAAGAATAAACTGCCCCTTTTATTTATCCTTGGTAAAAAATCTTGTATTCATAAAGAGAACACCGAATGCAAAACAACACTGGAAAATGCCTTAATGGCTCCAGTAGGGCTAGAGGATTGAATCCCTCAGAACATTTAAATCTTTGTTCTGACATAAAGTACCACTTTTAATTGAAATATAAATAAATAAATAAGATTTTCTCCCATCTCGTACCAAGGCAACCATTTGCAGTAAATAACTGGCCAATCCCCAGCAGAGCAATGTGGAGAGTAAATAAGTGGGACAGGAAAGCTAGCGCTCAGCTCCTTGTGAGAATAAATCAAACGCCTCTCAGTCAACTCAGCCAAAAGAAAAAAAACGCATCTCATTCCTGCAGTTACTTACAGCCAGAGCTTTATTTAAATTCACGCATTTACTCCACTACTCCCCACCACCACCACCACAAGGCTTTCTTCTATCATGCCCATGTTACAGAGCACATCAATTACCAAAAGCACTGCATCAAAGAGCTGTGAGGGCACTTACAAAGACTCTGAAAGAGTGAGAGAGTTTAACTCCAACGAGCACAAGGCAGGCCAACATTCAATGGAAATAATTCTCTGTCCACCTACAAAAAATGGTTCAATGCACAATCATTTGCTCAGTCTGATGCTGGTCCAACTTGCATCTTCAATGGAACACATGCACAAACAAAAGGAAATTTCAAAGGATGTACAAAACATTTGTTTCCATTTGACTGCAAACAGTAGACATCGGAGCTCTTCAAACCATGGAAAAATCAAGTTGAAACTAATTTCTCTTAGGTTGAGTCAGATTCAGTCACCTATCGCCTGACCAGGAAAATGACAAGTGGCGTTATAAGAACTAATTTCAGGAGGAGTCATCAGGATGGTTGAAGCTGGTTAAGGCATGCCATCTCTGACCTCCTTCCGCCTCACTTCCGAGTATGAATCATTACGCTTGCGCTACTACTAGGCTAGTCCTAATGCCAAATTGGTGAAAGGGTGGCACAGTGAGTAACACTGTGGCATTCCATTTAGAAGGTTGCTGGTTCAAGGCTCGCCGGTGACCTTCCTTGGAAGAGTTTGTTTGTTCTCGTAGTGCTTGCATTGGTCCCCTACAATCCCAAAAAACATGTGGTCAATTTAATTGAATACTCTAAATTCCACTTCGGAGTGAATGGGTGTGTTTCCCTGTGATGGACTGGTGACTTGTCCAGGGTGTACCACTGCCCGAAGTGCGAAAGCGTATAAAAAGAAAGAAAGAATGGACTCTGCAGGGAAGTTGTATTAGAATATTTTCAATAAAAAAAAGTTGAGTTGGTCAAAAAGTGATCAGAAAGTCCCGCTTGTATACATTCTAACACAAGTCTACTGCCCTCTATAGGATCATCAGTGCACTGCATGCTGGGGTCCTTAATGAATTCTTAATAGTCAACATGGTCACCGTCATATTTACGTATCGAATATTTAAAATCTATCACAATTGAATTGCATTTTAGGATAGACTTTGTGCTATTCCTCACAAAAATAAGTAGTTAACTTATGTTCAAGTCACACAACATTTTATGCATTTAAACTGGAAATGGGGGAAGATGCGAAATGCAATTTTTAGTAAGGAAAGCGCAGATAAAAAGTTGAAGAAAGGATCCATTTTCAAAATAAATAATAATAAATGAAATTTCCTTAAGACGCAAAACCAAATATTTCTAAAATTAAAACAGGCCATAAATGCTTGTGTATTTTGTTTAATAAGAGGGAATATTTTGAGGAAACATTTGGGTGTAAGTTGGTTTAATTGGTCAGGGTCCATACGATTTATTAAATTTACTTTACACACGATATGACATCACATGTAACTATTTTGAATGTTCATTTATCGCTAAGACAACATCTCACGTGATTCATGGCTGTACATAAAATATACTTTTACAGAGTTAGTGGTTATATAGATAAGTTTCAACCTTACACATATAATTAGTTCCAATCAAAGTAATTTAGCTAAATCAGTTCTTCTTACAAAGATACCATTGATTCAAAGTATCTAGTGTTTAATCTCACATTTATTCAAATTTTAATCATTTTTTTTATCATATTAAACTTTAGATGTGGCAACAGTTTGTTTCTCAGACGTAAAGGACTGAAGTAAAGATATGGAATAACTGATGATGGAAACACAGGTATGACCTTTGACTTTGAAACGCTGTGATTTGATAAAATAGATCCGAGTGCAATTGATCAGAAAGGGAAGAATGTGGCACAGTGATAGATCTCTGTGGTGTGGGACACTGGCACAGAATAGATGTTCAATCATGATCTGATGAAGAAGCTTTTCTCCAGCTGTGTGATGTGCTTAACCAGCTGCTTGGTCGAGGTTGGGCGCTGCTGATGAATGAACCCAGAGGTGTTATTCTTCACCTTTAGCTGTCAGCCTTTTACCGGTGTTCTCAGATGACATGTCTGACTGTCAGGGGCTGTTGAAGTGAAACAAGAACCTTGGAAGAAAAACAAGGCGCACTGCCATTCAGTCATTTTTTATTTTTTCCAATTTCTTCCGACAGTCAAAAATCTGCCTGGCCACATAAATCCCGAGGACACATCTGGAATCCTATTATCCAAAGCAGTAAACTTATAAACAACGTCTTTTTTAATGGCAACGCCACTCAGCCAATGGTGTCATGTCTCATGCATGTAAATGACACTCACATATTCACACAGTAAACCACAATTCGTTCCATATTCGACTTTGATTTACTGCTGCTATGCCGTTCATAACTGGTGAATATAATACAAAATAAACAGTATGACCTTGATTAGCAGCGAGGTTAAGCGTCTGTGTTTAAAGCTTTCATTTGGGATTTGGGATGCAGCAGTTTCTACATCTCCCCACTGTTCTCTATGGCCTTGACAGAAGCTGTACAGACTCATCGTGGGCTGCATCGCTCACCCAGCGGGCTGATGGGAAATCTCTCTATGACTCTGGCTCATGTTTTCACATCCCATCTGGCCTGAAAACTCCACAGACCTTCAAAAACAAGGGCTATTTTTAGATGCTGGGAAAGGGAACATGAAATGAACTGGTATTACACAGCACTTTAGATACATTTCTCCACATTACTATTTCTTAGTGTGAAACAGAAGTAAGCCTGACTACGTTTCTAAAGAGTGATTTTGAAGAACACTTGGTCCCATGAATTGAAACAAAAGTATAGCCTCACCTTAACAGCAGAGCTCAGATAATCATATATATGAGCATTTGGCATTACTAAGCATAAGTTTCAGATAGATGCATCGAGATTCTCCTTGTTTTTATGACAAAAATATAAAATGGAATACCTTTTGGTAGATACACCAATGGCAGATATTTTGAGGACTAGTAATGGAGTTGATTTAAATCAGTGTCCAAAACAAAGCCGGTGCTAAATGTCAGCTGTTGTATTGTGTAGTGGTCACTGAAAATCACTGAAAATATAGGATACAAACTATCAATCAATAATCAAGCTAAAGTTTTTGGTTTGCATTTTGGTTTGCTTTGGCACTTCAAGCTAAAAATTAAACCATTGTGGCTGTCATTTAATTTGTCTTCTTTTTTTTTAATTTACACTTAAAGGTGCAGTATGCCGTTTCTGAAATCTGGATCTGGGTCAAAAATGCTAGTATTTAGGATGTTTGGAGTAATAGTTGTAAAAGCCACTATTAAGTTAATCAAATTAAAGCAGCAGCCTTATAATCACATTTTTAGTATCATTAGTAAACTAAAGCATTTTTAACTAACTGCTTTTAATATTTAATAACTTAGCAGTGTGTTCTATCTTCTTTTACTTGATTTTTAGCTCTTAAGGTTTCTAATGGCTTTAGCAATCTATGTTTACAGTGAAGGTTACTGCATACCAGATGCCTTTGCTAACATGACTAGCCTACGCCATCGTGAACATTTATACTTGTGTGCTCTCTCTCCATAGCTCTACAGTGAAACTTCCTAAATGCTAGTTGTGGTAGGGTTTCTAGTCTCCACTCTGTGGACTTCTTTACTTGTGTTTTGTCTGACAGAGCCAATGGCTATTCTTAAGTGACTCCACCAAAGAATAGCCATACAGATTTGATCTTTTCTTCAGTGATTTGGTTCATGTTGTTGTTTCTTGTGTTCATGGTTATGTAGCACACTGCTCCAGGACATGCTCTGTTACCAATCATAGACCTTGCGGTCTGTGTTGAACTACAGGTAGTTATAAAATTCCAGAGGTGCTCATAAATCTATGCACTGCATTGACCCAGGAGCATAGTTAGTGGTTTATAATTACGTTTATTTTGGTTGTCTGAGTCAGTAACAGTTACCAAATGGATGGAGCTCAGTAAAATGTTAATTAGGCTCGAGTTTGTCTGATATTTCCCATCTCAGGTCACAGGTTACAAACTTTTAAACTGTGGAAACATCCCACAAATTTACTATGATCAAGCAATTTCTAATTGAAAAAGTGTCATAGCCAGGAATCAATCGAGGCATTACCTTGTTGAGAGGCAGGAGTGCTAATCATTCGAAGAGATTGACTAATTGATCTGGTGCCCTGGATAAGTACATCTGGGAACCAACGTTTGTCCCTGACACTTTTCAGTCGATTATACACTACCCCGTGAATAAAAGACAAACAAAATAATAGTTTAAAGAGGCTAGACTTTACAGGTGACTTAACAGAAATGCTAAAATATATAAAACCATTTTAATCACTGATGATTGAAATAAATAAACAAACAAACAGAATATGCTGTGAGGGTAAATAAAAGAAATCATTTGCATTTTACAAAATAATTCTAAGATTATTTAGGCATATTATAGTAATAACTAAATGGCTAACGTTTGTGCACAAACTTTAATGTGTGCTGGTATAAGTACAATTTGAAATGTTAGTAGGAAAATGGAATGGTTGCCAAGGTAGAATATATAATTGCTATGGAGGAGTAGTGACATCATACAACGTTCGCCTTGCAGATATGAGTAATATAAACCAACCTCCATATCTCTATGATTGCTATGGTAAACAATCTGGAGTTTATAGAGGGGTTTGTGACATAATAAATATGAAACATTTTTTTTATTTCTTACTATGATTATCATAAACAAACCACCACTTCTCTACATTCATCTCATTGATGAGACATTTTCATTGCTGTTTCCCTTTTATTTGGCCATTATAAGTCAATGGTAATTATTTAAGCCCTTCTAGAGCCTTGGGGTTCAAATACTTTCACACAGTGGCTGGTATGTTCTTTCACAGATTGATAACCTCCACAAGTGTGGTCAGTTTAAAGTTTCAATGAGGTTCTCAGTTTGTATTACAGTCTTACAAAGTTTGAGCCCATGTTAGGTCAATGGGAAATTTCCCAGCATTCTCAGTGATTTCTCACAATTGCTTTAAGGGTACTTGTCTGAAAAGATATAGCAACCCCAGCGAGACAAGTTTGGATTTCTTGGCAAAGTTTGGTGGCTATAGCTCAAACGTTCTAGGAGGAAAAGCATTTAGATCTTTTTGTCTATATGTTGGCTTTTGCAAGACACCAAAACAATCCTTTGCATATCTCTCGCTTCCATGACATCTTTATTTGACCTCATGAAAAGTTTCATGGTCTCCCTCAACAAACAGAAACTCTTCCCGCCAGTATGTGTGTGTGTCTGACCAAAATAGCCTGAGACCCTGCCGAGTACAGATGGCCTCTCCACTTGTGATGTCATATCGTTCCATTTATAACAGGAAACAAGTGATGGAAGGCCTGATGAGGAAGAGGAGAATACTTCATCAGAATCACAGCTGTGAGTGGGACTCTCCTGCGCTCTGATTGGATGTTGGCAGCAGCCCAGCAACAGCTAGAATACCTACGATGGGGTGCTGCCAGAGCCTGGGATATGGCATGTGGAGAGTCTGAACTTTCCAAAACATCCACGGCTCCACCTGGACACTCGACAAGAGCTGTTGCATAATAATGAGACAGGAAGGTTAGGCTTCCCGTGTGGTGAAGTGGTCACGATCGCAAAACAGAAGCCAGACGGCAAACATCATGAGGCAGAATTAGGCTTCATATTTAATTACTTGGATGTGAGGGGAATCCTAATAAATAAGTGGAAGTTTTCTAGGACGTCAAAATAAAAGTAACCCTTGGTAAATATGATATAGTGGTTTTTGGGATAGAAATTGAGATGCCGATTTTTGTCATCTAGCAAAAAAACAAAGAAAACTTGTGCATTTGATTTTTTTTTCTTCCATTAATGGAACAAATTCCGTACATTTACAAAGATAGTTATACGACAGAAAAAAGTTATACGGCTCCAAGTGGTACCAGCCAGCAGCAACTGGAGTTTCAACTCTTTGAAAAGGAAAGATGTCCAGAAGCACAATCAGTTCCAAACATCCGCAGTGGCTGATATTAAATGTCTTAGCTTTACCTCTATCCATGACCAATAACAAATGTATTTTTTACGTCATAATATCAGATAAGAGCTCTTGACAGATTCAAATATGTGGACCAGCTTACAATTTCATTGAACCTGCATACCCTACAATTATTTACCGTATGTTAAGAGAAGCTGCAGTCACCATTAATAATAGCCTACCTCCTATAATAGTGATTATATTTATACCTATTATAAACTTAATAAATTAATGAATACAATTCTTGCGGTTCAAAAGCTAACGTTCGAAAACCTAAACCATTCTGTATAGACATTAATATGGCATAACAAAAGTTCAAATCAAGGTGTCCTAAAAATTACGTTTATAGTGTGGAAACTGCTTTTTGGAAACAAAAGGTAGCACACGGTTGTTAACTACAGAACAGCACATTCCACTTAATAAACAGTGGAATTTTTTGTTATTGCACATTACTGGTAATCAATTTAAAACTCGTTTAAAGCATTTCTGATCAAAGTTTCAGACCCTTCAACTATTGTATGTCAATGGGCGAGGGGAGCTCCAGACCCGGAAGCACCATGTGACGTCACAAATTAACCAGATTGCAGCTAGAATCCCTTTTTTGAGATCCCCACCTCCCAATTTGGTTTTTTAGATTTCATTTTGGCCTGTATATCAATTGAGAAAAGATGAACAGATGGTCTGGAGATAAATGGGACTCTAACTTGGGGAACGTTGGGGAACTTGTGGTGAAGACCATGGAAAGTAACAAATGCATTTGGAGTTTCATTTTAATGACTCTTTATTGAGTCTTCTAAGTAATCTCAAATGTCTATATGAAAGTTATTGTTGTAACCTGTTTCATCAAAAGAATCCACCCTTTATGAGTTTTCATTGCAAACCCTTCAATCCGGAAGTTATAGAATTGTACAAAATCATCAAACTATTTTCTGAAGCATATGTTTAAGTTTCAAAAGCTCAGACAAAAGTGGTTCGAGAGTTCTAAAGCCTCTCTGAGCTCGAGGGTTTAAATGAGTTAAGCAGTCGGTGTCATTGGAGCGTGTGAGGTTTTTAATGTCATCGGATGTTTAGATCGATTGCTGTCTTTGTTGCGACTCAAGGACGGGTCTCCAAGGGGCTGATGAGATGAGAAGGAGATGGACGTTTCCATGGTCTGACAAATAATTTGTTTACCCTATTGTGTATCCGCACGCAAAGCCCTGCACGCAGACAAACGGACAATGATGGCCCAATGACAAGAGACAAGGCGCCCTGGTCTGAGCTGGGCGTGTGTTAACAAGAAGACAAATTAGGAACAAGAGTGGCATCAATACAGTGGAGTGACAGGCCTGTCACCAGGGTGTCACAAAGTGCCAATTAACAATGCTAATTAAAACAGTAAACAAGAGCACATAAAGCACGCAGGCATGGATTCCCTGCTGATTCAAACCCACCAATGACCTTTTGTCCCCCTCTGTTGGGCGATACTAAAGTTAACAGGTTTGGAGGGCAAACTTGTTTGGCAGGAACCAGAAATGCTTCATAAGTGCAACTATTTAATCAAAGACGTCATTGTTTCAAGTACACGTCTCACTAAAGTCTGCAGTGTACACGGAGTTCCTTGGCAGAGCCCTAGCTGCTAGTTAGCCATCAGACACGGTGGTGTTGTAGAGTTAATGGGAAGGAGATGAGCATGGCCAGTGGAGCTAAAGGGCTGAGATAAGCACTCTGCTATGATGTATTGGCTTTAAGGCGAACGCAGAGCTACACTGGCCGGATTGGCCACAGTCTCGATACTACTGCACCCACACAATCAAATCCATTTCATGCTATAAAGCTCTCAAAGAGCAGAACACTGCCGTATCTGATGACCCCTCAAGACAATCTACTGCCACATGGAGAGCCTTAGAGAGCCGTATCTATTTTTATGACCATCACGAGTTTTTAACTCACTCTAGGAAACAGTGGAACCATCAATGGCCATCTGAACTAAAGAGCATAAAACAATGATCGGATTGAGAACTACCGACAAATGATGATCTCCTTTCAACTTTCTGCTCTTTTCAAGACTTAAATTGTTTAAGGACCAAGTGAGACTTTTAAAAGCCAGCCCCTTGTGTCTATAGCATGCCAATGTATTTATAAAGCTGCCCAAAGTGCTGTGCAATCCTCAGCAAAAAAATATAACAAGAACATGGATGGGTGGTTGACATATATGCCGTAAAAGGTATTTACCAAAAACACGTATGTTCTATTAGATGCAATGTTGAAAATATACATTTTTAAAACAATTTGTTGCACCAATATCTTAAATGTCATATTGTGTGATGTACCGGTATGTATTTTCCTCAACTCACTTTTAACATTTAATAATGACTTCTTTAATATTTTCTTTGATATACAAAGCACAATTTGACACAATTGTGAACGTCACGACATATGGATGGAATATGGATCACAAATCTAAGAAGAAATCTTAATATACACACAACACAGTTGGTAGCATTGTACTATATCAGAGCAAAATCAGTTAAATACATTTTCATTAAATAAATTATATCTCTATGTGACACAGACAATTTGTCAACCACCCTCATAGAAAAAAAAACAATTACCGGTAGTTTAGATTAAAAACCATTATAGAAAATGCCCCCCAAAAAATCTGGTGGAATTTCATTCTTGCACAGGATATTTAACATGTTTTCAGTCAACTAAATCAATTGAAACGGGGTGAACCATTCCTTTAAATGTTTATAATATACATCAATTAAACTCTAAATCTATTTTTGCAGCAGACATGCCACATGTATAATTTAGGAACAGTTAATGAGGCGCGTAGAGTTGTGCAACACTAAGAAAGCTTCTCTTAATTTACAGTTTGAGAAGCTAGTGCCTGCTCATTATTATAAGATAGTAATATATGAAGATTTAAAAATAAATGTCAATTATTTTGTAGACTATGCATTAGTTACATGCAATGTAAACACCTGAAAGCAGTAGGAACTGTTGTTCCTGGGCTAACAGTTCATCCTGCTTGGGTAAACCATGGTAAGCTGTCTGGTAAACCATTCTTAGGATTTTTTGAACAAGTCTTTGTATTCAGACATTGATTTTGGCCTTTTAAAGAGAATTTTAATACTCTCTCATTCAAGTTGAATGACTGAAAAAGAAAACATAAAAATAACACAAAAATATTTACTCATCATGACACATTTGCAGAGATGGTAAAATGTCACAACCTCTACTTAACTTAAAAAAAACTCTCTGCTAAAATGAGAAGTACTGATCTCACGTTCTGAGTAAAAGTTGGTATTGCTTTTAACATGCGAAGGTTGGGTAGATTTATAAACGCATTCCAAAACTCTGTGCCTAAGGAACTATGATTTTAAAACTAGTTCAACTCAGCAGCGAGTTCTGTTGCTGGGCCCATCTGAAACTGAATAAATATTGACTACATGGTAGCATTTCAAAGCACAGTCATGAAATACGTTTAGATGTTTAATGTTTGTAGGTTATTTTGGATGTGTAACAAATAGGGTGCCACTGCTTTTGTGGTCTGGATGGAAACAAGCAAAAGATGCTTAGGTTCCGGTATGAACTGCATCTTGAACTGATACAGCTCTACTGTGAGGGATAATATTGTCCAATATCTCCCTATATTTTCATAATTTCATATATCTGTCTATATATATATCTGTTCTTTTTACAGTGAATTTTTCACAGAAAATTAAACAAGGAATTAAAAAAATCTACTTCCGTAATAATAATTTAGCACTTCATTACTTTCCAAATTTCAGTCAACATTCATTATAAAATATTTTAGCTGTTTGGATATTCAATCAAGCTGTTGTGCAACTGATCTGGAGTCAGTTATTATGAGGGTGCGCAGAAAAGCATGTGAGTGACTGCTCTGGCATTGGATCGCTTTATATGAAACCCATTGTTTTAAACCGTCTGTTCCAAACGGAAACATCTGACAGTGAAGGCCGGTTCTTGATTGAGTGGGACTTTTATAGCTTAGCTTGTGGATAACAGCTCTCTCAGTTGCCGTCAGTAGCCTAAAGGACAAAAGAAAATGGCATGTTGCCATTACACACAGCCTTTTCTCTCTCAGATGCTCTTCTCACTCCCTTCACTGGTGATGGGCGATAGATGACTTGTTAACATGTCAGACAGGAAAAAGAAGAGGCCTAGAATGAAGCATTCAACAGCAATGTGCCAAAGTCTAATTTTTACCTAGAAATTTCACCATTAAAAAAAAAAGCAATCACCGATAATAGGTGTGAATGTGCCAGTGTGAAATTCTTACCACCCAAACCAGTCAAGTATTTGCTGGTTAAAGGCAAACTTTTCTTAAAATTCTTGCTGCTGATCCTGCAGTTTGTCAACTGACCACTAGAGGCCTCTATAGTGTTCATCAATGCATGAAAAGAAGTTTTTTTTTTAAACTTAATTGTTAAAAAAGCAACATTATCGAATTGAGGGTGTATTTTACTTGAGTCACTGACTGTTTAAAACCTGGTTTAAACGTTAATGGTACTCGCAGGACTACAATGAAAATAGTACACTTTCTTTTTAGAAGATATAAAGTTTCAAAATCTTTATACTTCCGTTAAAGAAAAGATCAAAATTACAAACGAACGACAAGCTCCTAATAGCCAAACCCAATCTTGCCAGATTCGAAACTGAGTCTTACCTTTCAACTTATTGTTTTTGAGGATAGCACCCAGACAGCGAAATATTTGTTTATAATTTAAAGAAAATAATATAAAGCAAATATTTAGATAAAAATTGAGGAAGAACATTTGTACTGGGCCTTATCAACGACACATTGAGGAGGGAGGGTGCCCACCTGATGGCATGCCTCACTCTCTGCGAAACCAACTCCAGAGTTCATTTTGAGGAAAAAAAGGAAATAATAAACCCAGGGCACCACATTGACTAGATTCTGTTTAGGAAAACCTGTTTCTAGGTACACCACTAAGCCTAAAATCCACATGATATGACTCACTCTCTTAGAAACCAATGGCAGGAAACACCTAGTTATACTTCTAGATGTTGTAGCTTTTTGGTAATACAGCTTCTATAGCTACATACATAACTAAGACAATTATGCAGTGGGAACAATGGAATAAACAACACATTGTAGATCAAGGTCTCCTTACTTAAGGAACTCAAATGCCTGTAGTTCTATTTGATTTGCTAAAAGATCTCTTTGTCATTGAATCTTGTGTTTTGCTTCAGAGTGAGTGTGACATCACAGTAGTTTAGCGCCGCAACAAAAAGTACAAAGTAAATATTTGCTAAAAACAGACACCAAAAAGCCATATTTAAAAGAAGTAAAGTACTGTGAGCTCTCAAAGTCAGCAAGTGAGAAAGCTCCAGCTGAGTGTTGAACAGGTTCCCAGACACACTCTGTGCCTCACCTGTTTCCCGCATGCTAATCATCACGAAGCCAGATCACAACATCTCGCCCACTATTTCAAACAAACAGCACAACTTGAACAAAATATCTTTCATCTTGTTTGGAGATAAATTACTTTATAAAGAAATCAGACAACAAAGAAAAGTTAAATATACTCTTTAATTGACAACAAACAAAAGTTAAAAAGATTAAAGTGCAAGGTTCACCAAAACTTCTTCAACTTCTAAAATGATCACATGCAGAACTGTGTGAAAGCCAGTCATCAACTGAACCAAAAACAGCTGTGTGGGAGACTTAAACCTAGGCGAGGAATCACCAAGGTGACATTGTAAAAGGCAGTCATCACAAGCTATTGTACAGCAACAAGACACAAGGTAGTTATACTGAACCAACAAGGTCTCTCCCAGACAAAGATTTCAAAGCAGAATGCTCAAAGAACTGGGCAACATCAGCCAATGAAATTGCCTTTCAAAAATGCAAGCATCCAGTAGAACCTAAAGAAATTTTGGCCAGGAGGGGTATACAAATAACAGTCAAAATATTAAATACTTGGCTGTAGCAAACGTAGCAGAAGTTTCATCTAAGAGCAATAATGAGTGTCTGCATGCAACATGGAGGTTCATTGAAGGTTTGAGGATGCATTTCGGTGAATGGAGTTGTATTCTCGACCAGGAATATTGGTGTTTTCAATGCTGAGAAACACTTATGCAATACCAACAGGCAAGCAGATGATTGTCCCAAATGTATTCTGCAATAGGACAATGACCCAAAACACAAAGTCAAAGTCATTAAGAACAAAAGTGTACAGAACAAAAAGCACTGGAAGTGATGGGTGACCCCCACAGAGCCCCGATCTCAATGGTCAACAAGTGTGTCTGGGATTACCGGTACTTATTGGAACAACCTACCAGTCGAGTTCCCTCAAAAACTCTCTGCAATTGCACCTAAAAGAAGTGCCGCTGTTTTGAAGGCAAAGTGTGGTCATACACTATAAAAGAATTCCTGTAAATTTACATGGAAAATTTACAGCAAAATACTGTTTCGATTTAATAAAAGCAAGTAGCTGTTTATTCAAATGCAGTTTGGGAAGACTTGTTCACTTCAGTTTCAGTGGTTGCTCAACAACTGTAGTTACTTGCAGTTTTTAAAACGAACAGTAACAGGCTGTTAATTTAAACCACAGTAGGGCACTATACTTTTTATAGTATCCTTCAACCATGCACAGCAGCCAGTGGATTACCGTTTTTTTCAAGGATCTTGTAATTTAAAAAAAACCTTTGATACTGTTGCAGCGGTACCAAATTATGTTTTGGTTCAGGTATTTACATTACATTTACATTTATGTATTTAGCAGACGCTTTTATCCAAAGCGACTTACATTGGGAGTATACATCAAGCAGTTTGGTACAAAGTGGACTGATCAGAAGACATACACATAGAACACTTTCAAGCTAGTACAGAAAATGAATTCAAATCACTGCTTCAGAGGGTTTTTTTTAAGTTAAGTTAGTAAGTGCTCTCGAAAGAGTAGAGTTTTTAGCTGCTTTTTGAATGTGTAAAGAGATTCAGCTCTTCATAATGGGACGGTAATGGAATTCCACCAGCCAGGAACTGTGAAGGAGAAGGTCCTGGTGAGAGATTTTTTGCCGCTCTGAGATATCTCTCAGAGATATTTACCGCTCTGAGGTATCTCTTTTATTCATTCAATGCCTTTTGTTCATTGACTAAAAACTTTTAAAACTTCAATTTTTAAAGCATCCTTAAAGGCTGTCTAAAACATACACACATTACTGTATATAAATAAATAATATACATTATAAACAATATTGGTCAGGATTATAGTAACAGTATTCTAAAATTCAAATGAGTTTATTAAATAACATTTTTTTCTTTTTTAATCACTGTCAAAAGACATGCATGTCAGGGTCACTGCTGATTCTAATTTGCGAGTGTGAGTGACCCTGTTAAGATTTGGCAATGACTAACTTTGCCCCAATGTGAGTTGTGATTGGCTGACCTCATGAAGCTAATAGTCACTGAAACTGCAATTCAACAACTCTCCACTTGAGGAAAGCTAAAAAAGCATGTTTACAAGACAACTATCAGGGATTGACCTTTTTTACAGATTTAAATTCATTGCAATTCCTTTTAGAGACTTAACAGGTCAGTACAGAGTAAAAAGATCTTTTATTATGGTTTCGGCATCTGCTCTGCCCACATCTTGAATATTTTATGTTTTTAACTATACATAAATGACGCTGCCAAGATGGCAACATTTGGATCTTTCAGTGCCTGTAGAGATTGGGCTCTGTGAATGGGCTTGAGCAGACTATTTGTACTTGATTAAGAAAAAATGGATCAACATTGGATTTGGGGATCCATTGGATTGGGAAAATGTATGGAACAGGGGATACACAGATTTCCTGTCGCTCAGACCCTTACAACATCAAGGCTTTGGATTCAAACATCAGAAAAGCAAGACCTAATTAAAGAAGATTTTTCCATGCAATAAAAACCCAATGGATGTAAGAAAATGTAAGAAAGGTGTAATGTTTACATATCTTTACTCACTCAGTTAGTGCCATTTAGTGCAACATGACGTTCCCTTAAAGTTGTGCTTTAGCCGATTAGATTTCTTTAAGGCTCATCACACTAAAAGGCCATTTTAAAACCTGTCGATCTAAATTCATTGAAAGTCATAACCACCTGCAGAAGCTTCAGCTTTCAGCCAAAAGCATTAAAGAGGTTATAAACCTCATGGGATTCTGGGATGATGGTAAAACTGCTTAAAGTTTAACAATGACGGGGCAGTGCTCACATCATAAATTTCCACAGTTTTGTGTGAAACTACAGGTAGGCACGTGCTGGATGACTCTCTCATGGCCATTCTCCTCATGTGCCGTGTTCTACAAATCATGAGTTGAATGAAGGATCTTTCAATGTATTTATCCTGAACTGCGGTATCCTGGAGAGTGCTGAGATCTCATTGAACATTACGCCTGTGTGTTCAGGTTTGTGTTTGTTTAGTGAGGTTGGCAAAGGTGAATGAATTCCTTTGCAGGTAATTATAACGCTCTTGTTGTTTTCTGTTTGTATCGAGAGTGAAGTCATGTCTGTAAAGGTCTCTGCTGATAATTTGCACGCTCCATAGGTTTGCCAAGTGGCCTGGAAAAAGTGGCATGTCACATTCTGCTAACCTCTTTGCCCCCAATCTTTGCACTACATGCCACGGCAAATACCCTTCCACTACTGGAGGCTGACACCCTCACCTGCCACACACACAACCATGCACAAAACACAACACAAACACACACTCTCAGCTTAATAACCTTTAAATACAACATCATGTAGAGATTTTCCTCTTCGCCCAGATTATTAACCACATTATAAGTGACGAGGATCTGGACACACACCCAGCAAACTGTTAATGTCAACCGTGTAACCAAAAGAAATATAAATCAAGATACTGTGTATTTTTCTAGATTTCTTTCTGAAACATGTTTAATCTATTAATAAAAAAAGTATCTTAGTTTGTGCTCCCCAGTGCGCCATCGTGCCCAAATCAGTTTCATCTTAACCAGAATTTTCACTCGATTTAATGTTTTAAGAGGCAAATACATTGGCAACAAAAGAGTTTGTAAACCTTTTGGAATGTCATTATTTTCTGAATAAACCTGTCATAAAATGTGATATTCATCAAAGTCAAGGGAACTGACAAATATGATAACAGCAACAAACAAAAAATACAAAATTGAATTCTGTCAGGTTTGTGCCTGGAAAAGATACATTTGGAGGTGTGGACTACAGGGACTGTGACTGATAAAAACCACACCTTATGGAAACATTTTATTTTTATTTACAGCAAGTATTGTTGATTTGCATAAAGCTGGAATGATTAGAAAGTTATTTCTTTTCAAGTCTTTTGAAATTCACCCGTCTACAGTTTAGCAAACAAATATAAATAAAATTATATTTTAAAATCACATCAAAAAAACTTTCCAAATGTTTACTGAAAAGTCTAACATGGGGGGTTCCCAGCATGGATTCTTCTGGCCCCTTCTTTTTGCCCAGTTTTTTTTTAACAAGACCCTGGTTGCTAGACTATAATATGCAAATAATTCCTAAATCACCCAATCAAATTCGTCTATGTTAATTTCTGTGAGATTCAAAAAACTACCAAATGGTAAATCTGACATTCCTTGGATCTTTTAGCTTGGATGGATCTTGGGACTATTACAATAATTAATTTCACCCACAGAATGTATGTTAACCAAGTTAACCGAGTTAACTGAGTCTAAGTCAAACTCTGGCTTAAAAAGTGATATTTCTTGATGGTTTCATTGAGAACACTGGTGACATTCCCTGATTGCTCCTGCCGAAGACTGTTATACAAATATGGGCTAAAGGTGTAGTTAATTTCTTAATAATTTACTAAAATAGAAGCCTACGCAACACTGTATTATATGCTTTATTTGTGTTCTCAACAATGCAGACGCATTACATTATTAAAAATTTTTAACTTTTAACCACACTCGAATGTCAGAAACTGCCTTGTACTGCTACTTAAAGTGATTCTCAGTCTTAGAAATTTCTGTCTGTGTGCAACATAAAGACTTTACAAATGACCTGCTGAAACACGCAAACTACTCTTGGGCTTCTCTTCCCATCAAAAGTGGCAGCTCCCTCATTGTTAGTTTGTATTTTATGCACAGCTAATAAATAGCACAGCCTCCAATCAACTTTAACCTGTCGCTTCTTCACGGCTCAGTTGTTTTAAGTGACGGGTAAAAAGGCTGTTTCAAGGAGAAAGACCTCACAGGTGAGTTATGACTCTTTCCAGCAAGCTGTAAATAGGCTTTTTGTTGTTTCTATCTTTTCTCTGTCACTAAGGGAAAATAATCTGCAAGGATGTGGAGTAATTCTGCATGGAAGGGTTTCTTATTATGGCGACTGGAGCGACTAGGCCTTGGAGATGACAGGCCAGAGAGACTGCGAACATGATCGGAGAAACACGGAAAGCCACGAGGCATCAGTCTGCAGCTTTACTGCTCACTCCCAGATAAACACCCTGAAAAGAAATACATTCATGCAAGAGAGCCTGGTTCACACGGGCACCAAGCAGCTGGGTCCACAGGGTGAAACATTCACAAGTTCAACAGGAATGTTCACTGAACCTTTTTTTTCTATCACTAGAGGGCACTTAAGCTACACACTTCTAAGATCTGAACTGACACATTTCACCCACGCAATTCACTCTTCTACAAATCCAGATATGCAAAGATTAAGCACCTAAATTATCCTTCATTTCCCAAAAGCAATTTGGGCTGCTGAAGAGAGTTGTACTACAAAAATGCATTGAATTAGGCTCTTTTTGTGCTCTTTTAAAGTAGGTTTGATTAACTTAGCTTAACTGTGATTAACTACTGATTAAAGCTTATTTTTTTAGCACAAAACTGCTCAGAGGTGCTAAGCGGTGGTAGTTGACAAGGGGCACGAATGGAAATCGGATATAGGGTAAGATTTGGCCACCCTACTGCTTCAGTTCCCACACCGGGAGCTCCAAGCCAAGTGGCTCCTGATGCATCAGATAAGAGCACATTTTCTGTTTTTTCACTGAGGTAGAAGCTGAACTGCACTCAGTGTGGTTCCTAAACCATTATTTGATGGTTTGCTAAGGTGTAACTTTGCTGTTGGTTTGAGGTTTCTATGCAGGGCGTTCCTATATCTATTTTTTTCCTTCATGGAAACTTGAGTGACAGACTAAGCTGAACTGATGAAGACAGCCTAAGGGCATTTATCTGAATTGAGATTCGCACAAATCTTTGGATGGCTTCTCAGCAGGGTGCTCTTTCTCTGGCTTGAGGAAATATTGATGCAATGTTGGTGGCATTTGCGGTACAACAGATAAATTCAAATGTTCTGAAATGTCTGATATTTTTTAACATTTATGTAAGTGCCTAATTGTATTTGAACAACCTACTTCTAAACGAGACGATGCAAACATAGGAAAACACAGAATGAAAATTCTTAAATGTGTTCCCTTACAAAAAAAAGTTGGACACTACCACCTGCAACTTGGGATCAGTAGATGCCATTATCACCTAAGACAGACCACTTGATGGCCTCTTGACACCATCAAAACAAACTCTTATATAAACTCTCGTGTCGCTTTTTCACTGACCTGTTTTCTACTGGCATGGCTTAACTTGCCAGGCTTTTTGAGCATGACCATCTTGTTCTGTTGCATTTATTGTTACTTTTCATACAGATTTAGGATGAGGTTCTAAGTTGAGTTTCAAAGCTTATGTCGGGCCAAGTTGATCGCTTTCTCTGATTGGAAAGAAAAACATGACATAGTATTTTGTTAATCACTGACTGCTCAGTTGTCGAGCTCAATGGTTGCCAGAAAGATCATCAACTAAAAGTGCTAGAACATAAATCACATTGTTGCTAATCTTTTTTTTGTGTGTTTTTTGGCCTCAACATGTGTTGTGTCAGTAATGTCAAAATGTACCTTTGGGGATATTGACATCATAGAAAAGTGAGTTTAAAGCTTCTTCAGGTTGTTTAATTTATTTGGAACGATCCTGACTTTTGTACTTTGCCTTGTAGGTGTATAATACTGTGCTATTCAACACACACCCCAGTGCAATTTCTAGGTGCAATACTATCAACAAAAGTAGATCAAGTTCCTCTGCAAATTTAGCTCCTGTTCATCTGAACCTGCAGTACTCCAAGCACAATGCGAACATGGATAAACTCAGCCAAGATGTGGCAACTGGGCAAACAAAGAATCTCTTTCTGATAAAGACTCACAGAATAATTAAGAGATCAATGGGTGTTATATCACCAGTGTAGGGTTTAAATGCAGGGAAAAGAGCCAGGCTTCAATTAGATGACATTATCGAACTGTGACAACACCTCAGTAAGTCACACGGTGCAAGTACACCGGTGAGATAATTTCAGTGAGCGAGGCAGCAGCACAAGGAATTGGCTTTTGTCTGCAGCAATAGAGCATCGATTAGCGAAAATCGGGTCTTTACACCAGCCATATGCTCCTTGTGAGGAGAAAAATTCGATGAGAGTGCAGGTCTGGATCATTGATGCAAGAGTCTTTAGGGAGGATACATTGTGACTGAGGGGTTTGCTTGTCACTGAGCAAAACAACTCACAAACGTGCTACGACTAACTCTTCAAAGTATCGCTCAATATCACAACCTGGGGTGTCTAGCAACGAAAGAGCCGAAACTTAATCACCTGCCTCTGGACGGACAAATTTGTAGAGGCTAAACAAAATGAGAGGTTTGTCCTTGCTGTGTTCATTTTATCTTCTGTTCCTCCTTCAGACGGCAGGAGGCTCCAGGGTCAGACATACCCAAGGAGAAAGAGAGAAATAGAAGTGTGCATGGTGGGCTATAAAATCCAAAGATAACTATCTGTTAGCGTTTCCATCCATCTCCATTCACACAGACCAAAATCTGTCACTGCACCTATTTTAAGATGTGATTCTACAGGTAGAAGACAGCTCAGATTTTTAAAAGTCTTTATCAATATACACTAGCATTCTAAAGTTGACTGTCATTTACAAAATGTTCACAATTTGTCCAATTAAATGTACCAAGGATTTACTTTGTTCAATAACTGAACCCACTATAAAACTATTTAGACAACTCCATTTTAAAATGCAAATGTTTAACATTTTTGTATTTCTGTTATTGAGTAACAAAGTTTTAAAAGGATACAGCCGTCCTCAGTGTAGGGCACAGGGGAAGTGCTTCCAGCGGTCAGGTAGCTGTAGAAGGACACCTCTAGCGTGTAGCAGTATGATGTGTCGTCCAGAAGACCACCCAGGAACCGCCGACCAGTGCCAGCCTTCACCAGATCACGATTAAACGAGGTACTTGACTGCAGAGGATGCACAGTGGCAGAAAAGGACAATGAAACACAGTGGTGACCAAATGGCTTTACTTTGAGTCTGAAATGTGATTTATTTGAATAAATACAGAATGTTAGACAACCCTTTAAACGACGGCAAATACCCAAAAGAAAGCATCAAAGTAGTGAATTTTGATTCACTAAATCCTTTTTCCCTTCGGTAGTAGTGGTTCATAATTAACATAGACACAATTGTGCCCTAAACACAACAATTCACCCAGTCTCTCAACGTTTTAAGAGGATGAGAACTCTTTATATGAAATTGCATAATTGCACTTTTTATGAAACTCAGAACATTGATGATCTATGTATCTCTTATGAAAATGTTCTGTTCTTGTTTTATAGAATCTGTCTTGTGTTTTTCAATTTGTTGTTGGCAAGCCAATCGTAATATAAAGAACTGGAACAAGTTGTACAGTATTGATAGAAACCATGTCACAAACGATCCACATGAAACCCCAAAGCACTGAGTTCATCTTGCTTCTTTCAGGCTGCAGATACAAACAGATAGATGTGGAAACTCTTTTATACCAGCTACAATGAGGCTTTTAAACACTTTTTTAAATGTATGTTATCAGTGTATGCTCCGTGCGTATCTGTGTAAAATGACGTGCCTCTAGGGACAAAAAAGATTTTTTAAAATTTGTGTCAAAAGGTTTTTTTTTGTTTTCTCGCATAATAAATTATTGGATAATTAATGGGTGACTAGTTATGTGATTCCATCACCCATCAATTAGATGAATTGAATATAAATTGCCTTAGAATCAGAGTCGGTGGGTAGAAGTATTTGTTTTAAAAAGGGATTCCATGCAGATGGTGTGAGGAAGTGGTAACAAGCAGAACCCAAATGCAGGACAGCCAGTCAAGTAAATAGTCTATATAATAAATAGAATAAATAGGAAATCAACAGAACCCTTGATAGGGAAAACATCCTGAACTAAGAGCATGAAATTGTAAAATAAAAACACAGAACTGCAAATCTCACAAGACTATTATGAACGACACAAACCATGAAGGGTTACCAAAGAGATGTCTACCATGAGTAGAGAGTGGGTGGCAAATTACAGATCAATAATCAAGAGTGGGTGAATTATCAAATTAGTGCACATGGCAATAAGTGCACCAAAAGCCATGTGCTCAAGAAATGAGAAACATGGGATGAAACCCTGACAATAGTGGGAGCAATAGAGAATATCAAATGAGCAAGAAAGGAATTGCTAGAACGTTGGCTGGTGGTTGCATCTGTGGTTTTCAAATAGGAAAAGAAAAATTAAATTTTCACAGGTCAACAAGTATATATTTAATACAAAAAAGGATAAAAAAAATCAAATATTAGAAGCTAAATCTCTTTAAAAGTCATTTAATTGCACAGAAAAGCTGCCATGAGGGAGGAGCTATTGATTGGATTAAGGAAGTGAATTATTGATTTTTGAATTGGGCTGATAATTTATGCAAGTCCATCCATTACAAAAGTCTTTAGCATGCGTGCAACTTTCCCCTGTTCTCCACTTTCCCTGCAGTTGTTTGTTTGCTTACATGGCACTTCTGCATCTTTCCATTGCTCAGCTAGAATGGCTGGTAAATGTTTGCTTTTGGTCAAGGAAAGGTGACTGATCTGGTGTCAGTGTGCTGTGTGGCTGGTGGCTAAGCACAGCTGAGGCAAGACTCTCTCCAGAGGCAGCACTCCCTCAATCTGCCCCTAAAACTATGGGACAGCTGAGTGCTGAATGGGCACAGTAAGATGGCAATATGCCATCTGGAGATGTGCCCTCTGTGCCCTCCACTTACCTCACACTCTTGCACTCTCGCTTGCACACAAACCTCTTTTTTTGGAGGGCTCCCCTTTGAATAGCAAACACACCATGCATTAGATCCGCAACGATTGAGCTTTACTTGTGAATCGTGCTCTAATACACAAACAAAATTTATACAGGATCATAAATTATGTGGTGACATTTTTTTCTTCAGTGAGCCAGAAAATATTGTGAGGCTGTGAAAAGCGAGAGAAGTGTGTGAGCTCTGAATGGGTGACTGGCCAGTAAAGGTTAGTCCTTTGCCTGTGTTCTATTGGCCGATCCTCTGAAATGTCACAACTCCTGTCTGTTGAAGGGCAATGGAGCGGGCTGGAAGAACTGCATGATGACAGAGAGAAAGAGAAGGGGGGAAGGTGAGGGAAGGAGGAGATCTCCACAATGGGGAAATCCAAAAGTGAGCAAGGCTACACAGAGGACACACAAATAAATAGAACCGACCCATCCATCCATCCATCCACCCATCCATCCATCCACCCATCCATCCATCCATCCATCCACCCATCCATCCATCCACCCATCCATCCACCCAATCGATGAATGTCTTCAACATTTTCATTCTATTCTGTCCTATCTTCATCCAACAAGGGAACATATCTACATTTGCTTAAACCCATTAATATAAACTGCTTGTTGGATAAACTGGTGTACATTTAAGTCAATTACTATCCACTGAAACCTAGCATTCTCTGGTGTACTTTTTAAACATTATTGGGAATTTATCATGTACAACAGTGGTGAAATACGGTGTGCCACAAGGATCAGTCTTAGGCCCAATACTATTCACTATCTATCCACTTGGCAGCATTATTAGTAGACATGGTGTGAATTTTCACAGCTTTGCTGATGATACTCAGCTCTACATCTCAATAAAAGTCCTCACAGAAAAAGTTCATATGATCATATTGCACTGATCCAATCCTCACTGCTCTGGCTTCCTATAATATACTGCATTAATTATTAAATACCACTGCTAGCATTTAATGTCTATCTAAGCTCTCGCACAATATCTTCAGGGAGGTGTATAATTGGCCCCAAATTTATTCTGTAGCAGGTCTATGAATCTAAACACACAGCCAAAGTTATTAAGAACTATCTACAGTATAAACAAGAAGTAGTGGAAGTGAAGGCATGTCACCATAGAGCCCAGATCTCAACATCATCGAGTATGTCTGGGATTAAGTGAAGAGACGGAAGGATGTGAGAAAGCTTCTCACAGTGTTGATGCTTAATCAACTTTATCTATCAATGTTACGTGCATGAACTTGATCAAGCTACAAGTCTGTCTTTGGGCTCTTTCATCCTCAACCTGAAAATGGCACACAAATGCGTCATTTCAGCACCTTTGGACCATAGATGAATCCACACAACTACTTTGAATCCATAGTTTTTGGCATTCATCCATCGACGCACCTTTGTGTAACAATGGCACCAAAGTAGAAAACACCAATGAGGAAAAAATAGAGAATGATGGAGGGGTCAACAAGCTGCAAAACCTCTCCATTCAGAAGACCCCTTTGAATAGTCATGCCGAATTGTCCATTTGTACATAAACGAAAAAACAAATAAAGACTAACCAATCCTCAAAATCCAATTTTGAAAACCATATGGAAATTGGCGATTAATAAAGCTGTCTAGTGAAAAATGGAGAGGCGGTTGAAATGCAGAAGATTGTGTCTACGCCAAAGATCACAAGCAATAACGTCTCTTCAGCTCTGCGTTAAGAAGGTGCACGGATGCTTCATGGATCCTTTCAGAAGTGTATAAGCGTGTCCTCATCAGCATGCGCTTCCAGGCTCATCCAAAGGAGCTTCACCGTGGCAAATGGCTAAAGTGTCTATGCTCCGCTCATATAGACACCTCATCAGCAATATCGAGCCTGCTTATTGTCGTGCTCGGCAGATTTGAAAAGGTTACTTGGAAAAATAGCTCTTGTTGATGCGCTTCATCTTGGAAACAAAAACATTGGCTAATTTATGGGGCGTATTGAATTTCTGGAGAAAATACCAATAACAGTTTTCTATGTGACATGTGCTAATGAGAATAGAGGTGAGAGGGAAACAGCTGACAGAGGTGGAAGTCAGTCAGTTCTGCTAAAGAGAACGTAACCTTCAGTATTAGTGTAATGCCAGAGAAACTACAATGTTTTCTGGAAAGATCTGGAACAACATTCATGCTGCCATTTGTGATTTTCATCCACATTCTGTCACACATAATGCAATCGCACAGAAACATTAACATTGTATGAGAGGCTTCACAGGCTATTTTTCAGATACTGAGTAAATCACAGCTGCGGCAAAGCGCTTGATGTAATTGTATGAAAACATTTGACAATGTATTCTTGTTTTCACTTAAGATTATTTGAATTAAATGACAAGAAAAGTCAATGAATTTTTGAGGGGAAGACCGAGGATGTGTCCACACACATCGTAGTCTGCAAATGGTGTGAAAAAATGCTGTAAACAAAAAAAGATTTTAAATGTTAATAGGTTGTTTTCACCAATGAATAAAAATAAATTAATCAAATCAGCAGTAATTTTCTGTGTACACAGTTTTCGAAGGAACTCAGCCAGTAGATTGTTCCGAATATCTTAGAGAACTCACCGCCGATCTTCTGCAGATGTAGCTTTTTCATATCCTTCTATCTCTTCATGTAATCCCAGTCACGCTCAGGGACATGCCACCAAATCTTATTGTTCTTCTTAATGCTGAAGATAATTCTTAATGACTTTGGCTGCATGCTTGGGGGTCATAGTTCTGCTGCAGAATATATTGGAGAGCCATCATAAGTCTCTGTGAAGGTATTGCATTGTATCTGCCTGTATTTCTCAACATTGAGAACACCATTAACCCTGAACAAATGCAGCCCCGAATGTTCAAGGAACCTCCATCTTGATTCACTGTTGTACTTATTACTGCACAGCCCTCGATGAACAAACTGTCTTCTGCTACAGCCAAATATTTCACATTTTACTCATCAGTCCAGACCACCTGCTGCCATTTTTCTGCAGCCCTATGTGTTCCTTGCAGACTCTCTTGGCTGCAACTCTGAAGACCACTACTGGCCAGACTTCTCCAGACAGTAGATGGGTGTGAAGCTTTTTTTTGCGGGGGG
>SRMA01025327.1:0-202460 GCA_007224835.1 Danionella cerebrum
TGGAAACCCTCCGCGCTTACCGCGCGAACCGCGTTCGGTGAACGTACCTTTACAGCGGCAGGCAGCTGCAAACAGATCATCAGACGAGGCCGAGATGATAATTAAGTTTAACGTTGCCTACAATATTGCAAAAGAAGAACTACCCTTCACTAAATTCAAGTCGAAATAATTCTTATGAAGAAAAATGGCTTGAACGTAAACCCGACGTACAGCAATGATGTCGCGCGCACCCAATTTATAGCAGTCATCGCAGATACATTAAAAACAAAAGACGTCTGTGCAAATTGTGAACAGTGCGTACATGGAATTCCTGATCGACGGAGACACATATATCACCACAAAGGAATGCATCATTGTGTACAGTCGTATCTTGCGGAAAGGAAGACCGATGAATATATTATTGAACACAGTGAGGTCGAGCATGCTCATGCCCAAGGTAAGCCATGTCATGTCATGGAGCCTATGTCAATAATATGCCTACCGTCTCGTTACTGCATTAACCATAATATTCTGACACTTAAAAATGAAAAAAATAAATAAATAGGCTGCATTATAAACTCTTGATCTGGGTAGTAAATGGTATTATCGTTTTTATTTGTATTTGCTGCTCTTAGGGACCAAAATCAGTTTAAAGTTTAAATTTCAGCTTAGTAAAGCACTTTAAACACCTTTTCAGTAAGTTTTAGTTACCTTTCTTGTGGAATTGTGCTTCAAATAAAGAACTTTATATTGACCAGGTTGTTAGTTAATCATTTACAAGTCAATATTGTCTATGGACAGTGATTTAAAAAAAATAAATAAATAGAGAATTAAAAAAAGTGAACTTGTGAAAATGCGGTGTTAAATGTGATGCAGTTGAAAATTTGGGTGCACCTAACTTTTGTGCTGGTGCACCTAAGAAAAAAATTTAGGCGCACCAGTGCAAAAAGTTAGTCTAAAGCCTTGGTATCTTACACGTGTCCCAAATGTCAGTCGCCTACGAAAAAACTGTTCGTGCACCATAAACTGAAATGCTAATTTTCACCAATTCTGTGTTGCACACACACACACACAGTCTGATGAACATGGACCTATTTCATCAAACGCGCAGATAAGAAAGTTCTGTCATTAGTTGAAGTGTGAACACAACTTTATGTTCTGGTGGATTGGGGAGGTGGGTAAAATCGTGCACGGTGTGAAAGAGATAAAAGTAGATCACAACGTAACAGCATCCAGAAACTGCATTAAGATTTTTGTATAAAATTAGTTTTTAAGCAACATGATGATGGAGAATTATTGAAAGAATTAAAAGTCTCACAGCAACACGAATTGTTAACCTAATGACACCGAAGCTGTATCGAAGGAAGCATTATCGTTCTATATTGAATAATCCAATGATGTCTTTTTTTTTGCCGTCACGGCACAATTTATCTAGCCATTAAGATGACAGGATCAAATCAGATTAAATGATACAAGCTATTAAGATGACGAGATTAAATTAAACCGATAAATTCAGCATAAACCCAACCGTCAGCAATATCAGAAACATTGATGAAGAGCATGAAAGAAAGCGTGATGAAAATGGCTGGCCAGAAATGCAAATTAGCATGCTAATAAGCAGATTTACAAAAAAAAAAGCAACATCACTGAAAATAATTACATAGATACTGCAAGAAAATACACTAGCATTTCATGTGTGATTGTCCCTTTTTTTTAGATAAAAGCAGAAATGCGAGATGAAGTGGGATTTTTAAAGCGCATATATGGTTTTGGGTAGACTGAATTGATACTTGTTTTATTGTTTGGTTTAATTTTTCATCCAATACACCCCCCCCCCTCTCTCATTTTAGCTGTTCCAGTTGAGTAACTTTCCAGATTTTATGGGTATTAAGAAGTGAAGGATTAATACAGCAGCACAAAAGCGCACGGCTCTATTAGCGCTGAGCTAATCTACTGAGAGACTCACAGTTCACACGCTCACAAAGAACACCAGTAAGTGTGTGAGAGGGAGATAAAACCGGCACTGCTGTCATCTCTGGCTTTTCGGTGCTGATTTCGGCCATCAGAAAAGAAAAATCAGTATCTTTTTTTCTAGCTTCAGGCATGGATGACATCCCACATACAACATGGGGCTAGGAGCAGAACCCTTTTCTGATCTAATTAAAATTAAATAGTGTAAAACAAAAAAAAAACAAGCCTCTGTTCTATTAATGTGAAATATACAGAATCATATTGTTCTGAGATATAACAGGAAGTTACATCACAACAGGAAGTTACAAGTTGCTTGAATAAAGCAGCACAACGAGGTTCTGCAGATCATAAGACAGACACATCTGGTTCTCCAACAGTCTGCCGTTTTCCCCTCTCCGATCTTATTTTGTTCTGAATGTGGTATGTGTTTTCGTTAAATAAAGCTGCGATTTCTGTTAATCCCCTCGCTTCCAGAGTCTTCTGTAATGGGTTCTGATTATTCATTAACAACAGTAGCAAAGTTAACTAAGGTCCAGGACAAAGATTTCAAAGCAGACTATGGTTTCATGACGTTCTGGTCTCCCGTTGGGCTAGAAGTGGTCTACATGAAAGAGCTGCAGCCAAAGACACATCTCCGACATGGGACCTGGGTCAGGAGACTGAAGTATGCCTCAAAACATAGTAACTCAAGCGCAGAAAAAGGTGCTTTGGACTGATGAATCAAAATGAGAAATATTTGGCTGTAGAAGAAGAGTCTCTGTAGGCAACAGTGAAGCATGGTGGAGATTCCTTGATCATTTGGGGCTTCCTTTCTGCTAACTGATTTGGAGATTTGGCTGAGATTAATGGTGAGAAATGCAGGCAGATCATACAGTACCATCAGGAATGTCTTAAATTGATTCTGCAGCAAGACAATGACCTGAAACAGACAGCCAAATAACTATTTTCAGCACAAAAAAAAAGACTGAGAAATACTGCAAGTGATGGCTCGGCGATCATCGAGTGTGGCAAAGGGTGCTCACAACTAATACTGATTTGATTTAATTTCTTTTAATGAAAAATCCACATTTGTCAAACCTGCCTAAAACCCGTGCACAGTACTGCATATGCAGCAATAAAAATGCTTATTTTAACAAATCTCTGAAAAACTCTACCCAGCGAACATTTGTTTTAAGCTGCGATTTTCCCTCCGGTTCTGAAATGTGAGGAATAAAACATTATTAGTCTGCCGAGCACTGCAAAAGCGCACTGAAATATTAATACACGCTAAAAAATCCATAGTGGAAAGTTTTGTGCAGCCCTTAATAATACAACATGTACATTTTCGAGAGTGTATGGGGGAAACGCGTGACGCGCGCACACACAAACAAACACATTCTTTCTTGTTGAAAGCATCGCTTAAGATGCCACCTTATATGTGGCCAACGAGCCACAGAAAATGAATAGAGAAAGACTGCTCTCCTGCCAGCTGACAGCCTGGCTTAATTGAAACTATCAATCACGTTACCTCAACATATCACACACAGACACACACACTAAGCATTCCCATCATCTAAATCAAACACACAAGCTCCTCGCAAAATCTTACTGGGCTGCGTTCACACACACACGGTCACTAAGTGAACAATGGGCTCGACACGGACCGCAACGGTTATGTCACACAAACAGCATTCATCACATCAGACGCCTAAAACGCTGAGCTGTAATGATGTAGGAATCCTTCATTAGAAATCTTTAAATGAGAAACTAAACACTTGTTAACCATTACACATATTAAAAAAAAAAGTGCAGCATTTTATATGTGATGCATGCTGCAGATCTCTCAGGAGTGACTGAGATTTTAGAATCAACAGGGTGTGGCTGCACATTAATTGCATAATGCAATCCTTAATCATATAACCGTGCTCTTTCAAACGCAATATCAGCCGTGCAACAACAAATGCAGTTTGGCTTATCTACATATTGTTTTTTTTTTGCAAATTAAAGTGGCAAAATGCCACTTTTAATGTATTTACTACGCTTAAAAAACACAATTTTCACAAACAAAACCAAGTGGGATCAGATTTTGTTCCTGCGATTCCTCAGCTCATCGTTTCGTAAAGTGGACACCAACTCACTATTGATGACCGATCCACTAGCCACTGGAAACCAGTGGGTAAACCCTCACAGGTGGGTTGAATAAGTCTTTATAGCACCCAATAGCCATCTCTCTGTGGTGGTTGAAAGAACTTTTGCAGTATTTAGAATTTAATTTGCATTATTCTGAGGCAATGGTGAACTTTTGGCCACTATTATTTTGCCACTAATAATATGAGGTATTACCATTTTTGTGGTGGTAAAAGCTGGAAAAATATGTTTTACTGCTCGAACCCATTTTGAAAGACTTCAGGGACATTTTCTAACGATTTTCAAAAATCAAATAAAGTAAAACCAAATGTCTTGCTGTAATTTGAGATAAAAATCTAAAATTCAGGAACTGGAACCTGGATTTGTAGTCTCCATTTCATTCTTGGTCAGACTTAATAAAGCACCATATTTCCCAGTCGCAAATGTAATGTTTGGAATCGTGTGCCACTGAGTACTAACTAGTCCCTCCCACTAACCATCTCTATAGTGGATGAAAGTTTTTTAGAATTTAATTCTCATTATTTCAAGCGATTGATGAGAATTTGCAACTAATAATACGAGGTAACATTGCATTAACCGTAGGATGCCTAGCTAGCTAACCGCTTCTCTAATATAAGTTAAATAAAAATATTTGTAAAGAGTGTTTAACGATGTTTTCATCGCTTTACTGTGTCAGAAAAACCCTGCTTTAGAGTTTGACCAGGTATACCATTTGATTTGCATGCTTTCTAAAACATCACACATTTCCAAAATATGGTTGGTATCTTTAAATGCTTTGTAGAACTGACGACATCTAAAAAATTTGTGAAGGTTCCATCTAATCGACCAATTTATAGCCAATTAATGTTAATGTTAAAGTATATACTAAATATTAGTAGTTGCAATTTCCTCCCTCTAACATCCCAACATACCCTTCTAGTTATGAATGCGTGCAACAGTTCTCAATTTTGCGCCAAAAAAAAAACTCCAACAGTCTTTGAAAACTGCCTGCAAGCCATTAAATGTTGCCTACGTCCGCAGCACACTACAGTCGGAACGGAGCCACAGTCTATATTTTTTTTTGTCTTTTCCCATAAGACAGATATCCATTTTCTTCACAGAACAATGCATCAAATATAGATGAAGACACGCAGTTCCAACACAAGTGCTTAAATAAACCCCCGAGCATCTCTGCAGGGACTCACATATGAAGCAGGATGGAGGGAAAGAACGACAAGAAAACAAAAGGAGAAGTGCATTTAGCTCTTCGGGCAGGAAAGAGTTAACCCCATTACGACAGACCAATCCGAGCTAGGAGCAACACTGCAAAACCGCCGCAGTGAGAGAGAGAGAGAAGAAGATAGAGAGGGGGACAGACAAGGATGAAGAGGCGCAACAGAGGGGTGCACAGGCAACACTTTGATGCATCGCAGTTTGAGGACTACAGGAATGAAAAAAAATCAAGAGAGAACGAGCTAGCATAGCGGTAGATCAAAGTCCAGGGATGCATGTTTGACTCGTGCATCGCTGACAGCTCGAACCAACAGCCTTTGATTTATGCTCCTCCAGAGGGAAGCAGGTTTATCAACACTCTCTGACGCAAGGAGATGCAGAAGTGTGCACTTGTGGATCTCCGACGATGCTGGGGTGAAGATCTACATCGAGAACTCCGAAGGTAAGCTGATCATCTCGAATAACTTTGGTCGATCCCACATCACAAAAGATGTCCAAACTTTGGGTGCATCTTTTAAAGAATTAGACAATCCGCCAAAAGGAAAGATATCAGTTGAACATTTGTGGAATTTTTGGAGATTAACCCACTTAACAAGACTCTTATGTTTGTTGTCTATTGTGCCAAATCTTCCTCCGAAACCCAATCAATTCCTTTCACGCTTTTTCAAAGTCGGTTGTTCTGTAACATCTGGGAGAAATCTTCTTGGTAAAAACTCTGGAGCCCGACCACATTGTTACGCACGCTCCAAACATTTTCTTGCTTGGCTGTGGAATGAAAAATGATGGGAGAAATTGCAAGGCATAAAACACAGGTGCTCGTGTTACCATCCCTAAAAGGCTCTGCTTTGAAAACGAACCCTATTCCCAAGAAGCAGCGACATATCCATTCATCCATCCATCCATCAACCCCTGCAGACATTAACCACACCGAGAAAGACCAACTGATCACACATGGAAGACTTTACTTAATGATGGATGGGTCGCAAGCTCAATGAATAATTGATTGTTCGCTTATCGATATTTCTTTCTCTTCTTGTAGGATTCTAGGATGAAATCAAAGAGCCCAAATCTGCCCATTCCTCGCTGAATCTCTTTGACCCGAAAGGACGTCCTGTACAGTGGATTCCCCAGTTGAAGACATTCCCATACACACACCAACAATACAAAGTGGTTTCAACAAACCAGCTTGTTGACGCAGACTAAAGGTGACCTTCTTTCACGGAAAAAGAGACTACCACCTCATGCTGATCTAAACATTTCTCGACCTTGGATTCTACAGCAGATGGCACATCAGCAAATGCAAATCAATATGGATTTATCACCTCGTAAAACTGCATTAAGTGGAATAAATCAGCATTGAGCGAATGTCATCGAGATTCCTGCATTCAATGGTCGAGATGGCAGCTACAGTCTAACATGGATTTAAGAACCAATCGTTGAACCAAAGTGAAACGTGAAGTCCAGAGGTGGCATGGTACCAAAAGTATTGATTAACTTGAATCCAATAAAAGAACTGCAATGTGCCCTTCTTGAGCATCAAGAACGGTCCTGAATGTTTCCTTCAAAGGCCATGTCTGAGTCTGATGCACAACTTGTACCCCTTCCAGACTTTTCCGTCTCGACTGCTGACTCCACAGGCTGAAAACGAAGCTGGAAGGGGACGGGTAAGTCACACACGTGTGAAATAAAATAATCAAACCATCATAAGTCACCAAGGATGTTTGACAGCCAGAAAACAAGCTTGGGTGATCTGTGGGGTGTTGTGCGTTAGCTCATGAAGTCCTTCTAATCTCCAAATGGCTTCCCTCCATGGTGTCAGTGAGCCAATATCAAAACAAAAAGAGTTATTGGTGTCCAGTTGGCACTTTGATGCATTGATCTCCATTCTCTGGAGTAAATTACAAAAGCCAGCTTCATACTTATCACCCCCCGCATCCACCTTTCTGCCTCAAGGTGATGAATGAAAACTGACCGTCACATCTGCAAATGGAGCAATCCATCACTGGACAACACGTGAAAATGCATTATGGAAAATAGCGTGTCTATTCATAGCAGCGGCCAACCCCTAACCGATGCATTATTAGTCAATGTGCACTGGAACATTATTTGTAAAGCCATTAGTCGGCCCCCATGTGGTTTCTGCAGACATTTGTGCACATATTCCTTTTGAAAGTCTGCATAAATTGACAAAAGTGATGGACACCAAAGCAAAACCAGTAAAAGGTTTTACAGGTGTTCCAGTCCAATGGAAAGACTCCAGATTGTCTTTGATTGGACACCAGAGAATACAATCCTTTCATTTGAAGAAATCGTTATTTCACAACTCCCACGAGACCTACTAAGTGAGATGTGGTGGACAACTTAATTACATTGGCTTGAGGAAGCCAACATATTGTTATTCACCTTTTGTTTCAGACAAAAAAAATATGTTAATGCATCTCCTCCGAGATCGTTCCAGTTACCATACTTTGCCAACACATCCAGACTGGTCTCACTCTGGTTTCTTATCTTTTTAGACTGGCAACTTAAACTCATAGAAACTGCAAATGGACTAATCGTGTGGAGGTTATTAGTTTGTGCAAGAACATGCAACTGTGCAAAAGTATTTGAACCCCAGGCTCGAGAAAGAGGATTTACCATTGACATAATGGCTATTGAAAGTAATTTGGAACAGATAAACAACAAAGAAATAAAAAAAAAAACTGTTATTATGATTAACACAATGACATCTCCCTAGCAACCAAGCTGTTTACCATAGCAACCAAATTTTCTAATCTCTATCTCAGCTTTAGTAAACGACAGTCATAGAGGTTGGTTTATAAAGCTTAGCTTATGGTGACAAATGGTGATACGTCACTGACCGCTCCATAGCAACCAAACTTTACCACAGCAACCAACTTGGTAAATCTTTATCTTGGCTTACGAAAATCGTATAGACATGGTGGTTAGTCTATGTGACCGTGGGATCATTTAAAAGAAATCTTTCAGAGTTGAAAGTAGTCCTTTTCTGATGACCTCCAGGTTCAAGATGGTCAGAAACTAGTTTGAGATTATATGAATGATGCCTGGTTTCATTTTGCATTTAACTAATCACGAGATGGTTGGCAAAGATTGTAAGTTTGTAGTTGCCCAAAGAGCACCGGATAAAGCCAAGACCAGCCAAGCACTCATGTCCAAGTAATGGCCAACTTCATTCAACTTCAAACAGCAGGGATCATCTTAAAACATCCAAATCCTGCTAAAGAGTACTCAGCTAGATTTATAACAAGATCAGTAAGAGGCCATCATAAGCCAAACTCAAAACACCTCAAGAAAATGCTAGTTAAGCAGATCATGCGCTAAACACCAAAATTGGCACATAACCACCCTTAACCCGGGAATAACAGACCATCCAAACACTCACAAACCAACTCGAGGCCAGTTAAGACCAAGTAATATTGTCCCATGACCAATTCAAAACCAGCCTTCACAAACAAGCTGAAAACTGGTAGGCATATGATGAGCGATGCCAATTTAAACCCATTCAGACTGATAGCGAACATGAGACCAGTTTAAACCAGCCTAAAACACATTGATTATGCTTATAATGCGGAATACCATTTAGGGATAATTGGTCCACTACCAACTAAACACTAGCTTAAAAAAAGTACTAAAAGACCAGTTCAAGTACAAAAAAATATACTCAAAACCAGGCAAAACTACTCAAACCAAGCATTTAACACACAAAGGCCAGACAACTTTAGTTCCTTATGAGCTAAACACAAGCTTAATCCAATCCAGGACCAAATTGGCCTGGTACGAGCTCGAACCATTACAAGACCATGCAAAAACCAATTAATATGATCTCAAAGCCATCTACAGACCAATTAAATCAAACAAAGACAATCTGAAATTGGTTGGTATTTAGATTTATTACGTCAAAGACTACAAAAATGAATGAATGAGCAGCAATTGGCTCAAGTCCAGCCAAAGACCAGCTTAAATCAATTGAAGACCAGCTAAAAATGGCTCACGTAATCAAGCACACATGGGTCAATGTGCCCAAAAAACTTATTCTAGGTTTTTCAACAGTAATTATCGTAATCTCAAAACTAATTCAACCAATGGATTTTATCTTTCCCTCCCAGGATAATGCACGTCCCTCCCATCCTGGAGGAAGAAAGCACCATGAGTAACGTCACAGTCCTTGACATCACGGAGTCTGTGAGTCCCTCCATGATGGCGGCCGCACCATACCCATACCCATACCCACTTAGTTTCCAGGTCTCCCTAACCGGATTTCTCATGCTGGAGATAATCTTGGGATTGAGCAGTAACCTTACTGTGCTAGCGCTCTACTGCATGAAGTCAAACCTAGTTAATTCAGTTAGCAACATCGTCACGATGAACCTTCACGTGCTGGATGTGTTGGTTTGCATTTGCTGTATCCCTTTAACCATTGTGGTATTGATGCTGTCACTGCAAGGCGATACTGTGCTTGTCTGCTGTTTTCACGAGGCCTGTGTATCCTTTGCTAGTGTGGCTACAGCAGCGAATGTGTTGGCGATCACTTTGGACCGATACGACATCTCTGTGAAACCAGCCAACCGTGTATTAACGATGGGCCGAGCAGTGGCTCTCCTGGGGTGCATTTGGGTGCTGTCTTTCATCAGCTTCTTGGTACCATTTATCGAAGTGGGGTTTTTGGGACCAGAGCCCACCAAGGCCAACCAAACCGCCGTTGTGCACGTAAATGAATATTATACAGAGCTTGGTCTTTACTACCACCTTGTAGCCCAAATACCCATTTTCTGTTTGACTGCTGTCATTATGCTAGTGACGTACGCCAAGATTCTACAAGCCCTCAATATAAGGATTGGTACACGCTTCCACGGAACGCAAAAAAAGAAGAAAAAAATGCGAAAGAAAAAGAATTTTTCCCTAATGTCAACATCCGAGCAGCAACTCCCTGAAATCACAGATGCGTCGCAAAGCAGTGGCGGAAATCGTGGAAATGCACCGCTTGGGATGCGGACATCGGTTTCTGTGATCATCGCCCTGAGAAGAGCAGTCAAACGGCACCGTGAGCGTCGGGAGAGACAAAAACGTGTTTTTCGCATGTCACTGCTCATCATCTCCACATTTCTCCTCTGCTGGACGCCCATCACCGTTTTAAACACTGTGATACTTAGTGCAGGCCCAAGTGACCTCACTGTTAAACTACGGTTGGGTTTTTTGGTGATGGCGTATGGCACGACCGTCTTCCACCCTCTCTTGTATGCATTTACCAGACAGAAGTTTCAGAAAGTCCTCAAAAGTAAAATGAAGAAGCGGGTGGTGTCCATCAGTGAAGCAGATCCTCTGCCAAGCAATGCAGTGATCCGAAACTCTTGGATTGACCCCAAGAGGAATAAAAAAGTGAAGTTTGATGATCAAGAAGCCAGACAAAAATGTCTATCATCTGAAGATGCGGATTAAAGACACTTTATAACTTCCAAACCTAGGACTGTAGTTCTCATTAAAGCACTATTACATCTGGAAGCCTTTTCCTGCTAAGAAATGCAATATAGAGACAATGAAACTGAAACATACACGTTAAGTTATTGAGGGATACTGTGCGATTGCTCACTATTAAAGTCCAAACAATAGATATCATATCAGATTAGCCCTTAGAAGTCCTTTAGGTCCATTAGCCCTTAGGTGTTTTAAGCGTCTTTTAAAATATTTTTTCTTTAATAAATTATCTTTAAAACAGTTTTTTTGCAAAGCTTGATATTTTAGTATGACCCAAGCTTCTTTTTTTTTTACAAATTTTTCCATACACAAAATTGTCATTTATTTAACTGCAAAAAAAAAATGAGAACAGTTTTTATGTTTTAACAATAAACAAGTGCCCACCCCCCAAAAAAAAGGCAAAAATAAAATTAGAATATAAATATTTTTTTTTAACCTCTACTACACCTTATACACTGTTCAGAGCACTTTTTGTGCTTTTTCTTTAAAAAAATACGTTGACAAAACCATACAAGCCATACCACAGGTCTTGTACTTCCAAGGGCTATTCCTTTTTTCACCACTAGATGGAACTAATGGCACCTATTTGGAATCTGTTAAATCGAAACTGAAAGATGATTGTGCATTTTGACAAATTTTAGTTCGAATTACCTTACAAATGATGCAATATAACTTGTAATTTTCATTTAAAACCATAAAAATTAATTTTATGGTTCCTACTTAATTCAAAACATCCACTGTGATTTGACAAACAAACGGGTGCATACAGAAACTTCTAAGGGTTAATCCAAATTGGTGATTAATTGGTTTGATGAAGATAGAAGCGAAGATAAACATCTTCATGGACTAAACGATTACCAAATATGAGCCACTTTTAGGAAATTATGGACAAAATAAAAACCTAAACATACTTCTTGGATTTCATGACTCAAAACTACTTTTTACCAATAATTTATCATGATTGTTAACATGTTGCAGAAACAGGCCTATGCGGTAATCCATCAAAAGATGTGAATTTTAGTCGAACAAAGGAAGCTACTAAATAATATGTTCATATTTATAACCATCTTGGAATATAAGAAAATACATTTCATAGACTGGCTACTGTATTGAAGTTATTAGGTGCATGTTCTTTATAAACCACTGTATGTACTGTAAATACATGTATAATGAGATTTGTACATATGCTTTATCTATTATGTGCTGATAAATGATATACATCATGACTTGTAGACTGTCTATACATGTATTTTTAATAAATTAGAAGGGGAAACAATAAATAACTATTTTTCCTGAAAGGTTTAAAATCAAGCTTCATTTAAGTTGTTGTCCAATTGGTCTGAAAAGACTGGTGAATTTAAATATAATTTGTAAAACAAGAAAACACTGAAGCATGTCTAGCAGCAACCTGAAGGTAAATCTAAAAAAGCTGTTCATTTAAGCGCTGTCAAATTTGAGGCAATGACATCTGGCACCGCTGTCAAGGACAAAACATCCCTCATTTTGCATTCATTGAAACACAGAAGTTAAGCTCCCATTTGCAAGATCTGCATGAATATTAATGAATCATTTCTCAGGTCGGAGCTTATCTATTGTACAGCGCGCATTCCTGCTCAATGGGATTGATTCGGTGGCATCGAGAGCTAGACATACAAAATTATGATGGCAATTTAAAATGTCATAATTCATATGGAAATCATGCCCCGGGGAAAGTGCGTAGCGACAACTGCAAGTATGTTGGTTTGGTATGTTGGTTGTTTATCTAGACAAGTTTTTATAGAAATTGTTTTGTTTGTTTCGATAAACATTTCAGATTACCAATTAAGTGATTGGTACAACAGAGAAATCAAATATAAGTTTCATTATCCAAAATCATCTCCAAACGTGTGTTTTGATACACTAATGTTAGGACACGATTGGCGTAAGACACGATTAACCATGCAGGTTTGTTGGGTGGGAAGTACTAAAATAGTTCCAATACTACTCTTTCTATCCCATAAAACCTTATGATGACTCTGTGGACTGTGGTGTACCCCAGGGGTCAATTTTAGGCCCGTTTTTTTTATTATGTTTGAATTGCTGACATTTTAAACAAACACTGTTCAGTTTTATGCAGATGACTTGTAAATTTGGCCAATTACTCAGTCTGGAGCATGTCTGCTAAAAGAAGTGCAAGTTTATTACTTTAGTAACAAATCGGGTGATGCCTTTTTCTGAGAAATTCCTAGTGAAGAACCATTAATCTGTGGTTCAGTGTGGCCATTTCTAGACAAGCATGCTGTGTAGGTAAGCTACACCAACATATTACATGGCAGTTTTAAGAAATCATTGGTTTTCAGACTACTCTGTGCAGAGAATTTCAGCCAGAAAACACTGCCATATCACACCTGTACTGTCTAAACATAGTATAAGATTCAATATTTGTTGTTAAAGGCCTGCAAGGAATGGGGCCATAGTATATTGATGACCTCTTTTCAGGTCTGCACTCCAGTATGTTCTCTGCATTCAGAGAACCAGAGTGCAGGGGGAAACCCCTAAAATGCATATCGAACCCCTTCTATACTGTACCACGCAGTAAAAACCACAACCACGCTGTCCCATATTTGCATCCAAGCCATGTCAAATGTACCTAGCTTGCCACCACACCCTATAAACGCACATCAATTTGATTTCAAACAGGCCACATCACCCGAGCGCTGTCATTATATACAGGATGCAACCACATGTTTGATTTGAAATGCCCTCAATGGACATCTTAAGCCGCTTTGATGGTGCTATAAAATCCAGGTCACACATTGACCCACAACTCTCCGCCACGTTGAAGAACTTCAAACGAGCAAAAGCCTACTCGATATGCCACGCTGACATTTCGTCGGAGCTGGTCTCTCAGAAGACTCAGATGGTCCAATAAAACTGTGATAGAGGATCATCAAGGCCTCTGTAAACAGTTGGTTTTGGTAAATGTCACCCGTGTTAAAGCTTTGTTGGTGCAAAAGCTGGATTTAAAATATAAATCTACTCACACTTAACCTTTTCAGTGCATTGTCCGTGTATTCCATGTTTGGAACCACTTGCATTGAATGGGGCTCATTTCATCCAACAACAACAACATCCGTGCTTGAAGAGACAGAAAGGATAATGAAACTTAAAGGACTACACCACCACCACTGGATATGAATCCCATTGAGCTGTAGTGAAAGCAGCTTAAGTGTATTCTACAGAGGAAGACCATCAAGCCATTCCAAGTTGTAGAGGACTCAACAAACATGGGATGAAATCTCTTGACTGGAACAGATTGCCCAAGATTGGACAGACTGAATCACATTATCAATGTGGACACAAACAACTATGAACACGGAGTTTCAGCCACTCTGCCAACATACCAAAGCCTTTTTTGTTAACTATCGTAGTTGTTCATATCACATGACCTCCTTAGTGGTCATCTACAGAACACTGAACACTGCTACAATTTGTTTTGCATAATACAGGTATGCCGGAAAGTGAACAAGGACTATCCGATTTGCTTATTTAACAAAACTCACAACCTCTGTTGGTAACTCAGAGTTAACAATTAGGAAAAGCCCTCTCCATTCCCCTCAGGACATCTAAGCTCATTACTTGGTAAAGCATATGGAGGGGCCAATTAAAATTGGTTGTAAATTCCATTTCATCGCAATCACTGGTTGATGAAATGCTGACAGTATTGCTAGTTATGTAAAAAAAATTGTCCTCATTTGTTTGAGGACATTTCTAGAGGCAAAACAATACATGGTATCCCTTTACGTTCAGCATTTCAAAACCTCTTCATGTAGTGATGATCTGGTCTTAATAACAGAACCGTTCGAGGACAAATCTTCACCTAGAAAGCAAAACTAACCAGTTACGGAGGTCTTTCTATACATTGCTTGATAAGACTATGGGTACATTCTGTGTAAGGATAAAAATCTAAGATGGGGAGAGTACGACGAAACACATCAGGAACATGGACTTAACTTTAGATTGTTTATACATCAGCATTAAATACAAATTAAATCATGCTGCAAGCAGACAACTCTTCTTAGTCACGTCTTACCTATTTGCGTCCACTGAAACGTCAATTCCCAGGAGTTGCGATTCCAATTACACACACAACAAAAAAATGAACCATTCCAGGATCCAAGCGTATCGAGGAACGAAACCAGGACCCCAGAGTGAAGGTGCACTTTGGTGGAACCCCCCTTGACATTTTTACTACACTTCTGGAGGACTATAAGGCCAATGACTGATGTCAGAACCAGATAGTTAATATCTTGAGTGTTTATGACATTGGCATCACCCCATACACAACGTTACCATTTTGGGTTTAAAACACAAAGAGAAAACAAAGTGTTCTCCTGTTTATTTCGAAGGAAACAATAGGACACAACGTTTAAGTCCTGATTTCATGCAGTTTCTCAACTGTGATTGGCCAATCTCTCCTTTCCATGAGACCTTAGCGAAAGGCGAATTGTATTAAGAGCATGCGTCAACGATTATAAATGAACTAAATGATCTCCTCACTTTGTTTCCAGTAGTGAGCTCCTTTACTTGACTGCAGAATGTGCATCAAACATCTGAGCAAAATATAAAGAGAAAAAAAAGCATGAAGTGCTGTGCTCCATCCTGCATTAATGAGTCTATGCCACCACCTTGTGAATCAGGTGGTCACATTTATCATGCTAAACTCATGATTTCTCATTTCTTGCACCCCCTGGCATAAACAAAGCACTGACACTATTTACAGCCAATCAATAGCACAATATACATTCACTACAGCATTTGTGGCTCATTTTTTAACCGGTGCTGTTCATTCCATGCAAAGCGTATTGACATTGAGCTGAAAGGATGCTTGGGGAAATGGGATTTACTAAGTCAGGTGGGTCGTCCTTTTGACCTTCCGGAACAGTGAGGCTCCACAATGCATCAGAAATATTATGATAATATATCTGGGACATACTGACATCTAGTGGAAAACTGAAGTGATATGCAAGCCTTTCAGGCGCTTAACAGAACAAAAATATATCTATGATTAAATACTCAACGGACGATAACCCAAGTTACATTTTTTTTTTTTTATAAAAATATGACATCGCTGTGCAGGATTCAGATTGTTCAACCTTTTTAGTAATGGGAACACAAATTCCCATTACGACATTTTTGTACATAAGAAAACAGAATTTGAGCGCAAGCTAACTTCCTGTAAATGTCTAAAAGTAACTAAACTGTGTAGAATTTAGAGTTTAGGGCCGGTTTATGTGCGTTTATGATGTGATGAGCCTTTTGTTTTCACCAGCTTCCTGTAGATCTTCAGAAATTAACCTCCGGTGCTTAACTTGTTTATCCTGAAACAAAACAACAAACAAATGAATAAATTAAAAAATGAGTACAATATCACAATAATACAGAAAAAAATGAGTGTTAGTAATTTAATTAGCATCATTTTCCTGCTTAGCATTAGCGACCCCTCTTTATTTTTGTATTTATCTTACTGCATCTTTTAAAAAAAGCTTTAAAGTCTAATTAAATACTTTAATTGTAGCTTCCATGTTTTTCAGACAAAAGGGGAGTGGCCAGATATGAATTATAAATAATACAGATCAGAACAGAGACAGACATTCAGTCTCTATACACAAACTTACAGGACTACCACATAAGCAAAATTTAATTCCTGTGAATGGGTCAAAAAAAGAGGGAAGGTGGGCGGTTGGCATCACCACCCTATAAGGTACAATGTGTAAAAGTACACGAGAAGAATAGGGATTCATCTAGTTAATTACATTTTTTTAAAGCTATGCTTACATTTTTTCATTTTTTCGAGTTTTTTCCACAACTTGAATCTGTGCTCAAATCGGAAAATGCCGGTTAGGAGCTCTGGGAAGTGTATTGACGTTAACATCTTTGTTGAAAGCAGAGAATGAGAATGCAGATTTTAATCAATGAATTAGAATTTAAAACAATGTCTGTGCTTGAATAAAAGGCAAACTTAATATAAGATTCATTACATGGTGGTCAAACTCATGCATCAAGAAATAGTCTGAAATAAGCATCGTAAAGTTCTCAAATAATTAGACATTATACGTAGTTTTCCTAAAGTGAACATTTTTCAGAAACAATTTCACTTAACATTTACTTTATAAATACTTAGTATTTACTTTTTAATCATAAAGGAAAACCAGAAAAATACATCTCTTCCAATAATTCGATGTGTTCTAGTGAAGTCTAGCAACAGGTAATATCTTGGAAATATTGCCATCTTGCTACAAAGAGCTTCTATCTTGATATCTATGATGAAAAGAGAAAGAAATATCTTCAAACCTTGTAACTGTTCTTGGAATATTTGCCAGCCAAGATTGAAAATGCAAATGTTTAAACTAGGTTATGGGTAGGGGTGAGACACTAATGATTGGGAGCAGTCAAGTAAAACTAAACTTTTTATTCTTGATGGTGACTTTTCACGGTTTTATCCATTTGTTCTGCTGTGTTTCAGCATATTGTCTAGAAGCGATGTGTTGTACAGTGCCCTGGCACTTTCAAAAGTTTGACTTGACTCTAAAGTTTTACAGATTCACCGATTTTTAACACCAAAGCCAACACTTCCATCATTGTTCTTTTTTTATCTTTAGGAACATATAACTTAAAACATGCGAATATCTAACTGAAAATAAATGTGATTTTACCTATTATATAGATAATATTTCCTATATTTAATGCATCGTTTTAAAAATCCTAAGTTCAACAACATACAATTTTCCTAAAAATCACTCTAACAAATTCCATTTCTGGACTTTTAAAGTTTATTCAAGGCTCAAAATTGAGACCAATTTGTGACAATTTGTACTGGAAGGTAGAATGAAGATTTTGGGGACCAACGCTAAAGCCAACTATGCTATAATGGGTGATAAAGGTTTACTCACTATTAAAGCAAGCGTACAAAACATTATTGATCTTTTTCATATAATTTGAGCTTATTGTATGGAGTTGGATCAGTCTTGTATTTGACAAACAGTCCATCTGATAACGCTAATACAGACACCAACCAAGAAAACAAGATTGGTGCATTCCAAAATCAAACAAGAACCAGTTTCTAATCATGGTAAATTGCTGATTGTTTCAATGGAAAACGTTTGGCAATCACCTGCCTGGCACGATCCACACACTGACGGTACAGCGAAGCAATGTTTGAACAGCTCATCGTTTGTCCTTTATTGTCAAAGTAGCACTTCAATATCTGGCTCTGGAGATCAGCACACACTGGCTTGATTTGGAATCGTCTTTAGAGAGGCAAAGAAAGAGTAAGAACGATAAAGTATCAAATGAAAAACAAAATCTAAGAGAATATGACACTCACTTGAAACGCTTGTGCGCATCCTCTAACCCCTTCTTGTAACTTTCCGCCGTAACTTTCGCAAACTCAGTCGTCTGTACAAGATATGTGAGTAAAAATTGATGAAATAATGGTAAGATAAAAAAGGTGATTAAAAGTTTGCCTTTTCTTGCATCGTGGCGATCTGTTGGCGAAACAAAGCTTCCTGTTTTTCCAGATATTTCTCCTTTTCTTCCAGCTTTTGAGCCTGGAGGAGAGATCAAACATGCCCCGATAGGCATTTTAACGTCATGTAAGAAATAAAAATAGCATACTGTGAATAAAAGAGAAATAGCTACTTCTGTTTCATGCAGAAGGAGAAATGTTCACACATCACTCTCAAAAAACACAGCAGCAACAATATGTTTCAGTCTTACCTTTCTCTCCATCCACTGAAAGACACGAGCAAGAAAAAGAAGAGATGGAAAGGAAATGAGCGACAGAAAAGCACAATAGGTATGCACTGAATTTTTTGACCAAAAACTTTGTTGTTTTATTTGGAAGTGTTTGGAAGGAAAAAGGATAAAATTGGATTGGCCAAAAATACTAAACACTAATTTTGAACAAGATCGAATGTAAAAAGTCAGTGAAGACTGATTTAAAAATTACCCATCACCATGAAATACTTTTTTAGCCAAAGAATCTTTCACGGTCACCAGACACTGATTCATGCAAAAATGTGACAAATTAAAATGGCGACACACAAGATAAGTATTTTAAGCTTTGGTACATCCACTGTAAAATTGAGTAGTTGACTGACATAATACTGTGTGATGAGTCGATCATCCTGAAGGCTCAGCTGCTCTTTCCTAATGGCGTCTGCGAGATTCTGTTGATGGGTTGCTTTCAGATCTTTCAAAACCTTCTGCACCTCTTCTTCAATCTGGAGCTTTGCTTCAGCTTGGGCCTGGGCCTTAGCATTAGCTTTCTCTTCATCTAGTCTTAACAAAACATATACACTTGTTAGATGAAAAAAAAAGAGTCACTATATTTTAGGGTTTACTGGAAGAAAAAAAGATGCTTTTTACTGTTGCTGAATGTTCAGCTGCAGCATCTTCATCTCTTTCCTCAACTGATTCTGGAGACTTGCTGCAATTTCCTTCCTCAGCATTTCCTCATCGACTAGGAGGAAAAAATGATTTTGGCTTCAATATTGACTACAACAATTGTACAATTTTAACGAACAAGTGAAACTGCTTGACGATAAAATTAACTTACCAGCGTGTGTTTGTGGCTGAATAACATCGATTTGTTCAATAGGCAAAGATTCTGTAAGTTCTTCAGCTGGAGGAAGACTGGGAATGTCAGGTTTTCCAGGAGAGGAAACTTCAGGAGAGATTTTTGGCAGTGGTTCATCCGCTGAAGTGAAGGGAGACTGGGACATTGGTGATTCGTTTATTAATGGAGGAATAGGATCTGAAATTGCAACAATTTCAGGAACAGCAATGGCTTCGGACATAGGACCTGCAACGGGATTGTAAATGACAACAGGAATAGGATCATGATTGGTAATGGGAACCGAAATGGGAATAGGTTCAGATATTGGAACGGGTTCAGAAACAGGGACTGAAATGGGAATCGGTTCAGTTATTGGGGCAGGAGTTACATCGGAAATGGGAACAGATTCAGAAAAGGGAACAGGTTCTGAAATGGTGGTCGAATCAGAAACGGGAACTGAAATCGGAATAGATTCAGATGAGGGAACTGGATCAGAAACAGAGTCAGGAATGGGAATAGGCTCAGATATGGAGGCAGGAGCAGAATCAGAAATGGGAGTAGGTTCAGTAGTGGGGGCAGGAGTCGGATCAGAAACAGGGATTGAAATGAGAACGGATTCAGCTAAGGGACGGGGATCGGAAAAAGGTACCTCAATGGGAATAGGCTCAGATATGGAGCCAGAAGCAGGATCAGAAATGGGAACAGGTTCAGAAATAGAGACTGATAAGGAAATAGGTTCAGATATAGGAACGGGATCCGAGATAGGCACAGAAATGGGATTAAGTTCAGTGTCGATGACAGAAATAGGAACAGGTTCAGATATGGGATCAGGAACTGGATCAGAAATAGGGGCTAAAAGGGGAGCACATATGGGAGAAAGAACTGGATCAGATATTGAAACCGGTTCAGACATGGGATCAGGAACGTGATCACAATCAGAAATGGGAGAAGAAATAGGAACACCAACGGGATTGGAAACAGGGTCAGAATTTGAGTTGGGAATGCTTGGGATCTCAAATGGTAATTTTATGGATAATTCGGTGAATGATGTAGTCTCTGCAATATCTTTAGATGAACCAACATGTTTAATGGGATCAGCAACAGGTTCGATAGGAGATGCAGATGAGTCGGTTATTGGAGGTGCGTTTCCTTTAGATTCAGTAGATGGAGTTAGTGGTTCAACAAACGCACCAGTTAGTTCCTCTAGGTCAGGTACAGTTAATGGCTCACTCAACACATCTGGAGAAACACACTTGGGTTCAGGCGGTGGGAGATCAGATAAAACCGCATGCTCGTGACCTGTGGGAGGGTAATCAGATGACTCTATGGGAGTTGAATTTTCCACTTTTGCAGGTAATAAAGGCACTAAAGGGGTTGCTGGTATCAGGGTGCTAACAAACGTTGGGTGCTGAGGTGTAATTGTTTTTTTATGTCCATCTGGAACCAGTTGTTCTGTTCTTGGTGGCTTCATGGAAGGTTGGGTAGATGTTTTGAGTTGAATCACACGTGGAGGCTCCTTCATACGATCAATCACTCGCTCTGAAAGCTGGGTCAGAGACAACATTACTCAATATGTAACCAAACATTAAACAAAATATGCATTTTCTGACTATTGACCATTTCAGATGTTTCCGTAATCTTTTGGATCTTTGGACAAGGGATTTTAAGCTATGAAGTGTCAAATACATGACACAGAAACTGATAAAAGTCAAAACTTTAAAGTGTATACAATTTTTCATTATATTATGTCTTCCTTTGCAAAAAATAAGACAGCAGCTAACGTCAGAACAACGCAATGTTATTACATTTATAAAGTTTACCAATATCAAGTGAACACACAACGTTAATTCTTTAAGTTAATTCTTTTTATAAGTGAATTATAAAACTTTTTCAGTCAAAGTATAACGTACTTTTGTGTGAAATGACGTCAATCTATTGACATTTTGTATTGGTCCTAACGTTAGATCACAAATAACGGCTATATTAAAACATTGTTGGTATCGCGTCAAAAACGACAGTAAGAACAAGAAAGTGACGTTATGATATGAACAATATACTGTTTTATTGTCTATGTTTAATAACTTGTAGCACCTACCCGTATGCCCTTCAGAAAAGTTACACCGTCCTTCCCGTCGTCGTCGACAGAAACATGGCGTGAGCTGTAGTTGCCTCCCATGGCTATTTATATTAATGTTTCAACTGTCGAATTTTACACATAAAATACTTTAAAATAAGTTTTTTGACGGAACAAAACTAGCGTAGGCACCTCAAGCTAACAAACACGCGTGGCCAGCTCAGCCCTTCCCACTTTTGCACCCTCGGGAATTTCGCTGCACTCATTTTCTTCAAATAATTTACGAAAGGTTTTTTTTCCAAATAAATACGAGTTTAATATGCTAGAGGGTCAAAAGGCGAGTTAAACGTAATCACTAATAATCAATATGTTATTTGAAACTCTCAGCAAAACTTTAAACTGACTTTTTGTAAACCTGGTGGTTTGTTGAATATATTTATTAACATTAATGTGCAAAGTTATTTAGTTTTAAGTCAATTCCCAATTAACAATTTAAGGTTTCCAGAACATTCTCCTAAAGTTAGTTTTTGGTTCTCAGAACGTTTCCTTAATGTCAATCATTGGTTCCCAGAACATTCTTGTTAAAGGTAAATTTTTGGTTTTCTAGTTTTTAAAGGAAAGATTCTTTAACATTAACAGTTCTGGTTCTGAAAACCTTCTCCTAAAGTTAGTTTTTGGTTAATAGAATGTTGTACCTACCTTCTAGCTACCTCTTCTTGGACCCTCGAACATTTGTTGGTTTACCAGGAAAGTTCAGAATAAGGCCAACCAAAAATTATAAACAAATAAAATAAACAATCATTTTGTTTATTTCTAAAAGCATACTGTTTACAGTATATTTCACCTTTCTGAAACCAAAAACGGTTTAAATAAATCTGACATTCAAAATTTGTCCAATTATTTTAGTCATACTGTTAATTAATCATTATAAAAACACCCACTACAAGTGCCATATATATTTATGGCATAAAGACTGAAACATGGCACATTTTTTTGTTGTTATGAGGACATTTGTGTTTATATAAACTGAAAAAATCTATTTTCACATTATTTCAGAGAGAATAAAACCCATAAACATTACATAGATACAAAAAAAGTTTGACATTATTGGAAGTCACTTATTAAACAGTTGGTGAATGCTGCACATTATACCTCAATATAACTACAACCTCAATTTTTATTTATGCTCTTTCCATAAATTAAACTCACTTGAAATTGTGGCGTTCAATAGCATACTGAAAAATTGGCTGTGTTTAAAAATACAAAACAAAGACATCTTGTAAAAATACAACACATCTGCCTCAAAAAGTATTTTTTTCTGAATTTCTTTCCATGACTAAAAATAAAATACATTTTGAAGAATTGGTATGACTACGTATTGGTATGACTAGAACTGAACATAGAAAAGAAACACGTATCCGGCTCAAAACAGATTTAAATTGTACTTCAAGTGTTAAAGCGTTCAAAACTAATGTAATGCTAATTACTTTTCAGTTTACTCTGCCTTCTTCGCTTTCCCTCCTTTAATTGCAGTATAAACACTGGACAACACCTCAGTGTAGAGCAGCGTTCCCAGGAATACCACAGCTGTTCCCAGCCAATGCCAGGCTGTGAAGGGATTTCGGAAATACAAGATTGAAATGATAAGACTGATAAATTTGCGCAACGTCACAACCAAAGTCACTGTGAGCGAGGCACATTCAGTGGTCAGGATAAAAACTCCACGGATGCACACATATCTGAGGAAACTGGTTAAGAATATGGGCAACTATTTGTGAGGTCATCGTACCTGCTGCTAGTTGCTATAGAAACGTAAATTTGCTTATTGGCAACAAACATGAAACAGAAACCATTGTGGTGTCATTATTAACGTAAATTAATGTTTGTATTTTAACAATGACTTGGCAAATCATTAAAGCGCATACCCCTCAGAACAAGCATTTTTCATAGATGTTTAAGGATACTGGGTGATCACGTTCATCAGCAGGTAAAACCACATGATGGGCATATAGAGACCAGTTGCTGGGATTTCCATTGGAGCTTTGAAAGAAAGATAATTTAAACAATTATTTTGGAAAGTTTAACAGACAAAAGGCAGATTATAAAATACCAACAATGTTGTTAAAGGACGTTTCAACTGAAGTTTCTTCAATGTGCTTTTTTATCTTTAAATACTCAAAACCAGCAATGAGTATCTTCCCTACAATAAAACCCAGTATAATAACACTTACAGCTTTCACTGAAGAGCATGGCATGTCTGTAAATATCTGTTGATAGAAGTAGAAACCCTGGCAATGGTAAACAGTGCTGAAGAAGTAAGAAAAATTGAGTTAACTCAATAGCACTTTAAATCCAGAATCACATGTACACGCAGAGCCTCACATTGTAAAATAACGCCTCTTTGGAGTGCTTGCCATATTTCTTGTACAGAGTTTCCTGGAAAATGCCCATTCTAGCAGACATCAGCAAGGCGAATGTCAGCATGGCGATACCTGGAACAAAAGAGTGCTAAAGCAATTAAAAAATGATCAACTAAATCAACAAAACACTAAACAGAAAGTTGTAAGCATGTTTTTTTTAAATATGGCTGTTTAAGGATTGTTTTACATTGCAAAACATGCATACAACTTTAGCATGTTTAATCTCATGTACGCTTGTTTTTCTCATTTTCAAGATAGCACAGTACCAGCACATTTCAACAGCCAACTTTGATGACGTTTCTGCCATGTTTAAAATGTTACTAGCATGTTAGCATCCATGAATACATTTCTTCAATGTTGTTAACAACACATTTTAAGACATGTTTCTACATATGCGAATTATCCTGCCATGTTGTAATAAGGTCCTAATCATTCTAAAATTCCTAATTTCTTTGCGACAAGAAGCAATGTTTTGTTGGTTCCACTAGTCTGCAAGCATGTTTTATCAGATTTAAAGAAGTAAACATACTACCACTGTTTTGACAGTTTCCAAACATGTTGCTAGCATGTTTTAACCTTATGTAGTCAATGAATGATCTAGCACAACTACAGGCACCAAACTATGGATACATTTCAAAATCCTGCTTTTTAATACAGTTTGCTAACATGTTTTTGCCATGCATGTTTTAATATTCTAATAGCATCCATCTAAACACTCCATATATGTTTTAACAACTTTTAAACAGAATGGAAACATGCTGTTTATCAAGTTGCTACACATAACCAACATGTTTCAAGCATGTTTATATATATGCGACTTCTGACATGTTTTAAGCTAACCACAACTACAGTTTCTAACAGATTTCTACAGTATTTTAATAAATTGGTACAGTTAAAAATGTCATAATATTTTGATGGAACAACATTCCACGCAGTTAGCATCTTGCTAGCTCATTTGAGCATGTTACAAATATAAGTTAAATTCAGAAAAGGTTTACTAAATGATTCAATTCCGTTATTAAATGTAATGTTATGTTTTATTTAATTATTCTAATAATACCGATGTGTTCTAGAGCATGGTTTAACGTAAACGTGTACAATGTTTTGTTTAAACTGATCAGAAGAGAGCAAAAATTGAAACTCTTACCCAGTAGCCAGTGCATGAATGCATAAACACCATCTTCCTCTGTGCCCCCTTTCTCAGCACTCTACGAACAGAAAAATATTAGGTATAGATCATGTAAAAAACAAATCCATTATGTGGGTAATTAATGCATAACATGGCAAATATATTTTTACAAGCCAAATGAATGAAGGGCTCACCACTTGCTTGGCCGACATAATCGTGCAGATGAAAATACCAACAGACACCAACACAATGGACAAATATTTGCTCACTGAATACCTGCAGCCACAATGACATTGTTAATTGAACAGAACAAAAATAAAATTTTAAACAAAATATAAGTTGTTTTTCTGCTCATACCTTTTCTTAAGGATGATAATGCCAAGTATCATGTTTGCTATTAAAGAGCCCTATGATCAAAATGAGATTTTATAAGTACATCCAGAATTTAACTAGGTCAAGTAACTTTATATTTTATACATGTGTGGTGTGTAGTACAAGTAAATATTCTAAATTGTTTTTATTTGCTTGTGTAGTTTCTAAATAATACCAGGCTCTAGTGATGGAGTGGAAATGGTTTTCTCAGGAATGCATGCTGCACGATCAACCATTTTTTAAAATCTTTAAAAGGCAGATCTGAACCCCTGAAATGACAAATACTCACTGATCTGAAGATCATGTGCAGAGGCATGGCAATGTTGAAATTCAGAGCATAGTTATTGATGACGCTGACCGTAAAAAACATTGTCACCATAATAACGTAGTTACTGCAGAGACAAAAAAAGGAGTTTAAAATAAATGTGGAATTTAAACATGGTACCTAAATATTGCAATAAACGCGCCAAAAGGATAAGGTAATTTGTGCAAATATATTTACTTTTATTTCATACATAAACTGTTTGATTTAACCCTTTGACAGCCTGTGAATCTAGATTTAGCACAAAACTGAAACATTATCTGCTTGAGGATGGCATTTTGATGCAAGATCTAACTATGTCTGGAATGAAACACTAGCATCTTGCTTACACATACTGTATACTGTTTAGTACACTACATACAGCATGCAACCAATGGCAAGAAAAACAAACCATTCCCAACTGAGAATACAGTTATCATATTTAATATTCAAAGTAGGTATGAAAATAAGTTTGGTTTATGTGTCAAAGACGAAACACGTTGTCCTTAAACATGTCTATTTCAAATGGTCTCAAATAGTGTTATAGTAACTACTTGCAGGAAACAATTGATAAATTATGTTACAATTAATAAAACATTATTTGGTGTTTCACAACCTTAAGTGAAAGGAGTATTTGTAGGGGTGCCCAGAGCTCAAATGTATTTTTAGAAGCAAAAACACATTTATAGTAGAAGTGTGTTAGTTTTTTCTTCAAAAACCCTTTATGTAGAATAGTATATATAAGAGTTTACACTAAACTCAGAGTGACAAAGCAAAATCTTCAACTCTCACCTGTAATAATCAATCTTTCTCACAGTGAAGTTTGGAACATTTATCAATGACAACAGCCAGATTCGATAAAAACACACCTTATTTTGACTAGAATTTCATCCATTTTATTTATTCTTCCATTTTGTTTACCTTTCAATGTACTAACCTTTAAATGTAACAGACCGTGAAAAGAAACAGTGTTGTAATTTATTTAAATTAATAACCTGAGGGGGATTTGTGGCTTTTTGCGTCCAAAATGAGTCTCGAAGATGAAACCCTCCAAAGCAATGAAAGCGAACTGGGCAAACGTTACAATATTTCCACATCCTGGAAAATCCCTGCAAAACAATACATTAAATACAGTGTTTTACTAAAATGAAAATATCACATATAAGATTAAATGGAAAAATGCCACTTACCGAACCAAAAGTTCTAGAAACACAACATTACTACAACAACCAATGAACACCAAACTAATCGCGAAAAGTGTATTCATTTTTAAAGCTTTAAATTATCTAAAAGAACGCGTCAGAAATGTTGGTATGTTTTCAATATCATTATCAGCAACAAATGTGTAAAGAACCTGCACACATGAACTAGTTATACTTCAACGGAATCGTCTCCCGGCTACAAGAAATCTTCCTGCTTCCCTTTACGCTTACTGGGATTTGTAGTTTATAAGCTTTGTTTCACAATACAATTGCACGGGATTGAAAACTACATTTCCCTTCCATGTCAGGTCATTCAAAGCGTCATTTTTTAAAAAATGCAAATATTTACAAGAAACGTTAGTTAAAAGAAGATTTTGGTTATAGTTTCAGTAATAATAACTGTGGTTACTTTTACGAAAGACTCGCGCGTCATTTCAGACGTTTAAAGCATTTCTGCTACGTGTTTCCGGTGTCGTGGCGATTACAAGCACAACAGTTTCACTGTTCTGTCTGGAAACCAGTTTATTAACACAAATATGATTTCTTTAACGGACTCGCAGAGTAAGTGATATTTTTCGTATATTGACCAATTATTCTTAAATATTCTTAAAAATCTTTTCAACCAATTTTGTTCCTGAAAACCCTGAATGGGAATGAATGAGGGTTTGCGGCGTGGCCTCAAAAACAAGTCAGTAACGTTAACTCTTAACATCAATAATACAATGGTAAAACTACTTTAACAGGATGAGAGAGTGCAACTAACAGCATAAAGTCGAGATTAATCTGTTTTAAATCAACCTAAGACCCCCCCCCCCCTAATCAGATGTAAATAAATATTGAACTAGCATGAGGTAAATGCCAAATAAAAACAATACTTTATAACATTTAGAATAAAGCAATGCAAACATATCTTTAGATACAAAGTTTCTCATGACAATATGAGTAATATAAACCAATCCCTATGACTCTACGAATTTACTTAGCTGGGATGCCAAAATGGTTGCTATGGTAAAGAGGGATGTTGCTATAGAGTGGTCAGTGAAATATTAGAATGCTCCCCATTGTCCCTATAAGTTATATAAACTAATGTGCAGTTGAGAAAATTTGGTTTCTAGGGTGCCATCTGCGATGTCATAAAAATGTTATTTTGTTACTATTATTAGCATAAATTAACCCCATTTTTTTCTGATGTTTAAAGGCATTTCCGTTGCCGTTTCCTATTCATTTTAATAGTCACTATAAGTCAAAGGTAAATATTAAACCCCATCCAAAACTTAAAAGTTCAAATACTTTTACACAGTGCTGGGTACGTTGTTGCACAGACTGTAAACCTCCATAAGTGAGGTTTATTTGTAGTTTCTATGAGGTTCTCAGTTTGTGATGTGTTTTTAAAAGCCAAGATAATTATTTCTTAATATGATTTCAGTGTTTTATGCAATGTGAGTGCATATTTTTCTAAGAAATATTTACTAAAATAACAAACTGGGATGTTTGCAGAGATTGGGATGGGACTGACAGGGTTTGGCGTCTTCTTCCTCTTCTTCGGGATGATTCTCTTTTTTGACAAAGCTCTTCTGGCCATAGGAAACGTGAGTATGGGTTTCAAGTGCTTTTTTTACATTTTGCTGGAAATGTAGATTGTCAGTAGATATATTTTGAACGGGTGGTTGATAATTATTTGGTAATTAAAACATAATCCTATCCTTAGACTTGTTAATTGTCTACTTGTGTTTGCCCGTTGTGAGTGCCCGTGTTTTGGGTTGTAGATCTTGTTCGTGGCAGGTCTCTCATTTGTCATCGGGCTGGAAAGAACGTTCCGGTTCTTCTTCCAGAGGCACAAGATGAAAGCCACCGGGTTCTTTCTTGGTGGAGTTTGTGTGGTGCTCATTGGGTGGCCCATCGTTGGTGTTGTTCTGGAGGTTTATGGATTTTTCCTCCTTTTCCGGTCGGTTTTCACATTAAAGTGGTTGTATATTTAATAATAGGACCACTGTACCTTTATTGCTTGCTTTGAATCCGCTCTATTTGTTTCCAGGGGCTTTTTCCCAGTAGCAGTGGGTTTCATTAGACGAGTGCCTATATTGGGATCCATACTGAACCTCCCTGGCATCAGTGGAGTAAGTTGAATCAAAGGTTCCACTTCCCTCGTATTCTTGTTTTTCTTCATGCAAGAAAGCAATCATTTTATATTTAAAAGGCTATGAAACTCTAGTATCAGATCTCGTCTGCTTGAAATCTTATAAAAATGTATATACAATGGACATGTGATCCGCCCTTAAAATAAAAAAAAATCTCCTTCTGAATCCAAATGGATAAATAAATACACAATTCAGGTCCTTTGTGCTATCTATCTGCACCATTAGCACCTGCTGGAACTGTGAATTTTTGTTAAAGTATCTGAATTAAGTTTGTGATTGGTTGAACAGTACTGTATTTTAAGGGATGGGAAAGTACTTGAGTACCCCTTCTCTCTACCCACATCTCTTCCTGTTTAAGTACTGTCCTAGTACTTAACAAAATGAAAAACATAGTTGATTAGCAACTAACTGCACACAGCCATGTACTGTCATCAAGTGACGTTTAACATATTTCGGGAGGAGCTATCAGGACTTGCAGCCAGAATCATCAATCATGCTGTATGCCTTTTTAAACCTAATCCAATGATTGGATATGACAGTCTGTCTTTAAAGGTTCATTAAATGTTCACAAGCACCTGTTGAACAAAAAGTATTAATATTTGACTTGAAATTTTATGAAATTTAATATCGTCAATGGATAAGCAAGATACTTTAAATGTTTTATTCCAGTTATTCCTTTTGGTTCATTCATGTGTCTAATATATCCTTCTCTGTTTCTCTTTCAGCTAGTGGATAAAGTTGGTGAAAGCAACGCAATGGTATAACAGTCAAGTGTTTGGTTTTTCTTTTAGTTTTTATGAGTGGCTCATATTTAAATATCCGTCATATTTGTGCTCCTGGTTCGGCGCACTCTGTGGATTACAAGAGATTTTAGATACTTCACATGTGAAGGTATTTTTAATCTCCCTGGACTTATTGTTAAACTATGTCAGATGCTGTTTTCCCCCTCCAGGGGGCGACTGGGACCACAACGAACCTGAAATGACCTCAAAACACCACTGAAGGAATCGCTGGGTTCTGAATGAAGTTGTTACTGTTTCATACAGCGCTTTTATGTGCCAAACATATAGTTTTCCTTTAAAATCAACAATATTATTTCTCATTTATACATTTCCGATGAGAAAAACCAGCGCCACCTAACGGACTGGGGACTGTTACATCATGACCACATGAAAAGATTCATGGCACACGGATAGAAAAATTACTGACTTGTTAGTATTTGTAAATACTTCAAATGTGAGACTAATGTACATTTTTACAAAGATCCTGTTTAATAAATGGATTATATCCTTATTGGTCCGGTTCTCTGAGCATTCTCAGCAACATTTGTCGTTTTCTGACTGAAAATAAAAAATGTTTTTTTTTTTCGTTTGTCATTAAAAAAAGAGTCATTAAAAGTGTTCAGTGTGCAGCGTTTCAGTTGGAATAGAAGAGAACCGCCGTTTTAAGTGACTGATCTCCAGGCGTGCATAGACGTGTGTGCGCCTTTTTATTCTTACCGGTCGCGCACCGCTGATGAATAATTGGTTCCGCCTGGGAAAAAAACCCACGTACCGCTTAATGGAACACAAATCACCTCAGGATGTGTTGTTTATTGCTAAGAAAGGCAGTTATAATTCAACAATTATATTTTTAAATTTAAACCCCCTTCAATTCCTGTTTGAAGCCACCTGACCGCTGATGAATAACCACCTGTTCAAAACAGCATAAAGACCAATTTCTGATTTTTATGAAGAATTCTGATGATCATTGAATAGAATAAACATAATTTTTAAATTAATAAAATCCCTATTATTGTTAGGATCTGATTATTCATAATGCTAGTGAATTATTTATGCTCTGAATCAGAGGTTACTCAGATCCTTCTGGATGTTCCAGAGTGTTCCAGCGCTTTTCTGGAGCTGTGAAATCTCTTCTTTGGTCAGATTCATGTTGATGACGCTGTTCACTCCAGCACTGTTCAACACACACGGCAGACTCAGATACACCTCTTCGCTGATTCCATACATCCCCTGAAAATACACAACCGCCTTTAAATTGACACTGATTTTGAAACTCTAAAAACATGGCTATATACGTAGGGCAGCAAAGTGGCTTTGAGTTATATATTGCTTGTTATATTATATTTCTGTCTTGTGTACACCGTATTTACAAGAATAAAATACTAGCTGTAACTGAAACAAACATTTGTAAAAACATTATTAAACCTGAAACATTTTATATCATGCTCAATATTTATTTTATCTTCAGTTCAGCCGGGTATCACAGCATGTTTGGAAAGTGTGCATTCTAGAAGTCCAAAAGTGTACAAAGGGTGTAGGTTGCGGGTTTTACTATTAATTAATTGCTAAGTGTGCTACACCCATGTGCTCCTCCCGAACCTTGTTTAAAAAAAACCATCATGTGGCATTTCTTATCAATTGTTTTTTAGTCACCTTTGGATCAATATTCTGCAAAAATGTGCTTATTTTGGAAGTGAGCACTTTTTTTTACCAGCATCATGCACTTTATAAATGAAATCCTGACCTTGATCATGGTCGAAACCGGGTGCACTCTGTTCAGATTCTTCATCAAACTCTCTGTCAGGTCAGCCACGCTCAGACCAATCGCCCAGTTGGTGTAACCCTTGAGCCGGATCACTTCATATGCACTGCTCACACACAATCAGTGAACATTTTAGGCTAATTTTATTGCCACAAAAATTCAAGGAATGGTTTTAACAATCATAAAAAGGCTCATAAGTCCATCATTCCTGATCATTATCAGATTTTAATATGACTTAACATAAAGGTAGTTCCGTACCTGTCCACAACCTTCTTGTGAGTTTCTTTCCAGTTTTCTCCGTCTGTCTCTTTGCCGATGTCTGGGTTGAGTTTCTGCAGACTGACCCCAGCCACATTCGCACCACTCCAGACTGGAACTACATGTAACAAGTAAATATAAAATAAAGGTACATTTAAGTTATGAGACACGTATTGTTTATCCATCGCTCAGCAAAGACTCGCTTGGCATAACAGCACGCTGGGTTCCAGATGCCCACAAATATGTGATGAACATCACAGAGGAAAATACAACATGTGCTTAAGGAAGTATCTATTTTAAATCTTTTATTCTACAAAAAAAAAAATCACATATCTTTCAAAATGCAATACCTTGAGGCTGTCAGACAGTAATAAATCTTGATTAATATGGTCTATATTTTTCCAGGTACAGGTGCTGAAAAGGTCATGTTATTCCTGCTATATTAAGGTTGATAAAAATTAGATTATAGTTAAAGTAATTCATTTCAATATGTGTAACATTTGATTTGAAATTCTAAAGAGTATGTATTTTTTTGTTTTAAAACTAAACAGTATGTGCAAAAAGTAAAAAAAAAGAATTTGTATGAAAAATGTTAAATTGTGCGTCATTATTAAAATTGGATGATTATAAAATTGTAAATATAAATATAACAAATCCAAACATATAAAGCTCTTGGGACTCAGTTTAAGGGTTCAGATTGATATTATAAAGAAACCATGAGTCGAGCTCTAGTGGTGTAGGGGTTCGTGAGCATGTTGTGTTCAAGTCCCAGCCAATCTCCCATTCTGTTACTCTCTATAATTCCTGCCTGATCAAAATATGGCAAAAAAGTAATACGAAAATAAACCAGGAAACGCTTGGTTGGCGAGTCCCCTAGATCTGTGAATGACCAGCAGATGGCAGCATTTTTCATCTGATTATTACATTAAATATATTTATTGTATAAGAAAATTGTATTTATTCATTATTATGTTATTAATGATAATAAGGTGAAGTAATACACGTATCTATCCATCAAAATGATACACAATTATTAACATTAAACCCTAGCACAACTCTACAATCATGATTATTAACATGTAGACACTCATAAAGATGTTTATGTATGGAGTCTCACCGCTGGAGTCACCATGCTCGCCCAGGATCCACCCATTGAAGCTGCTGGCATGAATACCCATCCGTTCTGCCATCAGGAAGCGGAAACGGGCTGAGTCAAGATTTGTGCCGCTGCCGATGACTCGGTGCTTTGGGAGACCGCTCAGCTTCCACGTCACATATGTCAAAACATCCACTAAACACACACAGAAAGCTGCTGAGTGCTTCCCACTGATTGGCTGATGATCTAAGGTTGACTCCTAGACATAGATGGGCTGGTGGCCATTTTGGATGGTTATGATTGGCTGATGAATATTGTCTTGTAACCAGAGGTAGAATCCTAGACTTTGATTGGCTAGGGACCGTATGTTCATATATAGGTTTTTTATAAATAATGGACATCTATTTTATCCCTGTTTTTGGAGTGCAACAAAAAAGATTTAGATATTTTAAGGGAAACTTGAGATCCCTAGGGAGCATGTGTACTACCAGGGTTGGAGACGACAATGAGGATGCAGTCAGGACTGTATTTCACAATCTGTGGGATGATGTTCTTGAAGATATTGACATTCCTTTGCACCAAGTTAAGACGACTCTCCCCTTCCTGTTGGCGAACGCCTGCCGTAACCACCACAACACGGGAACCTGCTGACACGGAGTAATCTGAAACACATGCAAGTGCTTGGTATTAATAATAATAAGTTAATAAGTTGTGGTTATTAGTTCCTGCAGTAATAAGTTCCTTGTGTGAAGGCTACCTTTTCCAGAGACAATCTTGGGCGTCTTGAGGAACAGACTGCCATGCTGCAAATCCATCATTTCTCCTTTGAGTTTGTCCTCCACCACGTCCACCAGTGCAAGCTCATCCGCTAGCTCCTGCACTCACACAGATGCACCAAACTATAAATAATCCAGAAACCACTAAAGCTTTTAGGATTTTCTTTAGTTCTACCAAGGGTAAGAAGGGGTCTACGTCTGAAGAAATTTCCAAGAGGACTGTTACGGTTTCATTGTTTATCCTTTTTCCGCTGCATCTTTCAGTAAATCATCCGCTACATTTGAGTCTGATCTCCTTTTCCCCTCACCCTATCAATATCCTGTTGTCATCTGCAAGTCCCCTCTTTAAATTCTTTCAGTTCTCCGGTTCTGGTCACTCCTACGGTTCAAACCTTCTGACTCTCCACGATTGCTTCCTGCCTGCTTGGAATCCCCTCACTGTGCTTTCTCTAGATTTCCGTACGGAATTTCCTGCTCTCGTCCACCTCTCCATCTTCTCCTGTGAACTACTCCGCTCCTGGCCAGCTCTCATAGGGCGAAATGCAGTTCATTGCAGGCAGAGTTCTGACAAAAATGGTAGTAAAACCGGCTTAAAGTTCCTGTTTTAGTGCACAATAGCATTTTCTTTCATTCCCTTTTCAGTCTTAAAACAAGAACAACTTTGACTGAAGCAATACAAAATTTCCCAAGAAATGGTTGGACTTGTATGGTTGAAGTGGTTGTTAATTATTCATGTTTTAAATGTGAGGAACATCGATTAGTGTAGCTTTAAATGTAACAGCTAGACATTTTTATACTAGGAAACAAGTTTAGTCACTACAGGGTATTCATAATCAGCTGAAAATGATGTCTTAACATAACTTAAAATAATGAAGGTCAAAACGAAAAACTGCAGTAGAGTTGAGGACTTTTAAAATTGAAGTCAATGGGAGCATGCTCACTTCTGACACCTGTGGTCAGTTGATGAATTGCAGCTTCAGTAAATTGCTGTTATACATCTGGAGAGAAATATTGATATTGTGATCCACTGACATCATCATCAGACCTGGTGACATCATTAGCATGAGTGGTATGTTTGTTTGTCTTGCTGGGAAATCAATGAATAAACACAAATGTGTGCAAGAGTGTGTAGGTGGTTTGATCACAAAGTCCGAGAGCTGTTTGAGGGAAAAGTGTATGACTTTCGATCAGTTTTATTACATTAATAACATTCTACAACTATTTTTAAACAGCACTTTTACAAGTCAACATTAAAGTTGGAGTATTCTGTGTAAAAAAAAAAATTAATTATTTGAATAGCTATATTCTTTAAATGCTATATACTAAATAATGTACATTGATATGATGATATTAACATTTATAATGTTGTATATTAATAGCGCTGATGCACCAAAAATGTTCGCTGTGCACCTCGTTTCAGGATCATCAGCCAATGGTGAACCCACTAAGTATATGTTAAGATTGAAATAAACCGATATAGGCAATTATTGTGATATATTTTGGATATTTTGCATGTAAGTGTTGGGTGGTGTGTCTCACCCGCAGCAGTACGCTGAGAGCACAGGCCATGCCCACCTGGCCCACTCCTACCACTGTCACTTTGTTCCTTGGTGGCTGAAGGGGCTTGGAGTTCAAAGGAGTAAACAGATTCTGCAGAACTGAGGCCATCGTACACACTGCAAAACAGAAACAGACCACCAGACACAGATTAAATTATGTATGCAAAATAAAAATCTCCCCGTGTTTCTCAGCATTGAGAACACCATTAAAACTCCATTTGCAGAAATGCAGCCACAAATGTCCAAAGAACCTTCACCATGCGTAACTTTTCCTGCAGACACTCATTATTGTTACACTCTCCAGCCCTTCATTGAAAAAACTGGCTTGAAATGAAACGGGCTGTCTCAAACTCACTTAAGTTGCGGAGTTTGGCTGCTCCTCACCCAGTTTTAAGCCTCCTACATAGCTGTTTCAGGTTCGGTTCATGTACAATTGGTCTGTATACCTATAAGAATTGATGCTGCTTTAAGGATAAAAAGGTATCTTTTTTTATTTTGCATTAAACAGCCATTATTCGTATTTCCCACCTGCCTAAAACAACTAAAATGAATAAAATGTGAACGTAGTAGAATCTACATTTAAAAGCATAAAATATTAGGGAAATCTTAAAGTGCTGATAAGTGTTATAAGGTTATAGTGGAAGAAACAAATCAAAATTCGATTTAAATCCCAAATTTCTTAAGGTTTTAGTAGAGGCATATTAAGAGCATCGTAGCATCTAATAATGCAGTAATTAATTAATCTCACCTTAATGAGTCACACAGGCTCAATGTGAATAATCTGCTGCTGTGATCAGATGAAACGTGATTTAAAGCAGCTTCTGCCTCTTGTTTATGTGTTTAATATGAAGGTCCACGACTCCCCCGGTGATGTGGACAAACACACGCGTCATGTCCAAACTCTGCTCCTCCTGTCCCCAGACACTCGAGGTCACCCAACAACGACCTTTAACCTCATTAAAACATAAACAAACATCAACCTTACCTTGTCTGCAACAGCTTTGGGCCGCTAGGTAGAGATACCACCATGATACGAGCATTTTGGACACTGAACTTTTACTAGACTCGCATCTTTACTACGTTAATGAACCAGGAGTCGATTCTAAAGACTCGACTCTAAAAGGAATCAATTTACCGTTGCGAATAGATTCGAGTCTATTGGAACCGATTCGTTTAAAAGCGATTAAACACACCAACCGTCTTGGCTTTTTAAAATAAAAGAAAGCGTTTTAAATCTTTATACCATTATATGTTGGAAAATTAAAATATTTTTAATTTCCTTGGTGAGCATTTCAACATATAAAGGGCTACCTGTGTCATGAAGGCTGTCTGCTTTACAGGAGCAAGTATATTTTACAGTTAATAAGCTTTCATCAAATTACTGAAAATACAGTTTATTGAAATGTCGCAGGATTGTTAAGCATTATACATTTCTCGACCCTAAGTAGTTCTCCTATCAGGGCCTGAATGCGCTGTAATGAGCTTTTCCCCTCAGTTATTTCCTTTCCTTCCTGCTTTTGTTGTTGAAGAAAAAATGAAAAATCAAATAATCAAATAAAAAATACTATACAAATATTTTTGAAGGGTTTAACAACGTATGGTTAACGGTCTTACTGCGTTTTTCTGATCTCCAACAAGACTTTAGCTGCAATAATATGCAAATAATTCCTAATTCCTCCAATCAATTACCTCTATGTAAATTTATGTGAGATTCACAAAAAGCTACCGAAAAGTAAATGTGATTGGCTTAAGAGCAAAAGAATTCTTTGGTCTTCTGGAGTCTGGACATTTGCTGCCACTATCAGCACTAAATTCAAAAGATACTTGAAAAAGTCAGTTCATTTCCTTTCAGTAATATTCTCTTTTTACCACACTCTTAAATCCAGAAGCACGTATGAAAGAGATTTAAATCCTTATTTCCCCCTACACTTTCTAAAAAGAGAAAATAAATGTTAAAATGTGTAAGCACGCAAATAGGTCTTAATATCCACCGATCAAGTTCCAGCTAAACACATTCTTGGATTTTATGTCCTCGTATCTAAAAAATAGATTTGAGTTTTCACAAAACTTCCATTTAAAACAAAAATTGTTTTCCGATATCCACACCTACAACTAACAGATTTTAAACTATTAGTTTATTTAAAGTAAGGAGAAATTTGCAGTTGAATCCTAAATCTGAACACAAGCCTTTTTCATATTATTACCTCTGTATTTTAAAGTATTCTCATTCAATTCGAGTAGTATCCATAAAAATTGTGCCTGACTTATTACATATTATTTTGGGGTTCAATAAGAAAGAATCAGCTAACAACGAATCAATTCAAAAGAATCAGGTTTGATTCCTGTGATTATGCCTTACACCGTGAGTGAAGAGGGCTAATGGAATTACAGTAATCTGTCCATCTGCTCCAGATTTAAATTAGTACTAAATGACTTGCGAATTAGGGGTTAAGAGCTCAGACACAGGTGAATCTGTAAAAGAGTAATCAGGAAACAGTGATTGACAGTTGCTAATGGGTCAATTACAAATTTACAGAGCAAGACTTGGCTTTGGCTTGAAAACAATCTTTAAAATCCCTTCGCTGGAAATTAGGAGTTAGCTAGAAATTTCTGTACATGATACTTATTAATTCCTAATTTGAATATATACAGATATTTGTAGTTTCCTTGAGCAAGTGCAATGACACTTCCTAGATTTATTACAAGATATATCATTTAAGTGCTTGAACAAAATGGAACAAGATTTTTTGTAAGATTCACTCCAAGTTGACCAGTCATACCACTGATTCAAAGCTTGGACCAGATGGGCATCAAAAAGAGTTTGAAAGCTTTTAAAAGTCTCTATTTAGTAGCTAGCATAAGCAGTTTATTATCATAGGAAGACTTCAAACGCTCACAAGATTTCCAGAAAGAAAACAATAAGAATTGTAAACACGGTGGTCCACCTGGGAAACTTAGTAGAGAAGACACATCAAGCTCATTACCCTTTGAAATCATAATCCAGCAGTGCCATCATCTTAGAACCAGCAAAAACCAAGTGAACCCACGTACTGGCAGGAAGTTATACCGTTGCAAATACATGGTGAAGGTTCCTTGAATGTTTAGTGTTCTTTATTTGCTTCAACAAATAAATACTTTTATTTGTTCAACTTAGAAATCTGGAGATTAATAAAGCATTTACAGCACCGCTGCAGCTCTCAGGAAACTGAGAGGTAACCATCGGCCATGACTCCTCTGAGCTTCAAGTTTCCAGTTGGCCATAAATGGACCATAAGTTCTTTACTTCAACTGGGACTTTTTCAAATTTCCAGAAAGTCACAGAACAAATGAAAAATCATATCATAAAAGCTAACACCCAACGCTTCTTCTACAGACTCTCAGACCAAGAGGCTCAGGTGTTTAATTCCAGAGAGAGCCATTTGAAGGAAAATTAAAGAAAAACCAGCTCTATTTTATTGTTCATTGGTTGACTTCTTTTTAATACATTATTAAAATTACATTTACATGAAATCTTTTTTAAATTATGTTATTAAAAGGAATTTTATTGGTTGAGAACACCATTATATACTTTTGCAAAAGATTGAGCAAGAAAAAGCCACAGATGACTCTTCTAACCAAGTTCGAGGTAATTGCTTAAAATTTGAGTACTTTTATTTATAAAAGAAAAAAAAACAGCAACATTATCGCTGGAAAGAGTCAGATCACAAAATAAGTAATATTTATACTAATTTAATTTTACAGGTGAAGAACAGCGTGATGAGCAGAATTAAAAACAGAGGCGAAAGAGATGGATAACATTTCTCTTTATTGTTCTACTGACAAACCCAGAGTCAGAGGTTAGAGCAAGTTCATCCGATAAACCTTTACATCCACCGCTTAAACAAGGGCACCATCTCCCTTCATTCACCTTCAGGACGTCAGCACGGAGACGTGAGGGGCTCAGACAGAATTAAATACAGAAAACAAGGGTGTGATGAGGCTGTGGAGGTTTTACTCAGTTAGGCCAAGCTTCTTCTTGAGGGATTCTGGCATTTCGGGAGGAGGAGGACGTGGAAGGCGGAAGTAGACCTTCACAGAGTCATAGATGAACCACTGCAGAGCCGTCAGGGTACCGATCATGATGATACGAGCCACCAGACCCTTCCACACACCTAAGAGAGACCAGAGGATTAACTACAGCTCATGGGAAATCTATACTTTAAGTGTGTCCGCTCCCCAAGAAGTTCTACCCTGCTGTTTCCCTGTTAAGGTTCAGGGTAGAGAGGTTTCTGGGTAAAGCAGGTAGACTGATCTCACACGCCAATGACTCAAGCACCTCTGACGGTACAGCGGTGAAGCTGCTGGGAGCCCACGAGCCACAGCTCAAACCTGAATCTCCACGAGAGAGAAAACAGGGGAGCGTGGCTCAACGGCTCCCCAGAGGTGGATCTAAGGAGCGTGTTGCAAACGAAACGCCAAGACAGGCCTTTCATTAGAAGATTACCATAACCAGAATAAGTAAAGGGATTCATTGAGGCTGATGTTTTAAAATAAAAAATAAAATTACGAGAGGACGTCACAAACAAAGTCAGGAAGAGCCATTTTTTAATGACTTCATTAAATCAAAATACACTTCTAAAGAGGAGCATGCGTCTCACCCTTGGGTCCAAGTCTCTTGAGCACTTGCGCTGCCGTGCTTCCCTTCTCTTTGTTCAGCACGGACACGACGGAGTCAGCAGGATGAGACACGATCGCACAGAACACACCAGCTGCAGAAAACAAGCAGAGCATTGGTTCATAAACCGATCAGAAGAAAAAGCGACAAACACTGAACAAAACACTATGAAGATTAATGTTTTTAGATCCAAAACTAATTTTCATTTAAACATAACTAGTTAAACAAAAAGAAACCCATTAAAAAAAATATCAATCTTAAACAGGTAAAAAAAAAATGGAAGTAATGGAAATATTTGGTGGAAATATGAATATTTCTAACTGGTAAAATACTAATGAAAAAGTGGAGACAAATGAGCTCAAGTACATAAAGTCATCGCCTGACGTGATCATTTTACAAAATAGTAGCCATTAAACAAGTGGCATTTTTGTGCTGCTTAGAGACTTTTATGTGTCACACACAGTAAAAGTGACTATTAAAATAAAAAATTACGTAGAAGCCATTTAAAATTCTGCACAATACCAACAGTTTAAAATGTGAACAGGTGGAAATAGAGAGATAAAATTTTTACCACCACCATCTTATAAAGATTTAAAGGAACAGAATAAATTTGACATGTGAACGTCTCGTTTCCTGAAATATCATTATTTATCAACACTTAAAAAGAAGGATCAGCAAAGAGTGGTAAATTTTTAAAACAAACTATATTGCGAATTAGTAGTCATTAGTCAAAACGATCATTTGTTTGTGATTTACATTAATTTAGACCTATATATATATATATATATATATATATATATACTCTATATATATATATATATATATATATATATATATATATGAACTTATGACATGCAAACGAACATGAAACAATGGATTTTTTTAAACTTTGCAACTTGTAAAAATTGCTGTTTTATAGAGTTGTGTCTAAAGAGCGAATCCATTATGAATCGTTAATGTTTAAGTCAAAATGGCTCACATTTTTAAACGTTAAATAATTGATTTTTAAAATTTACATTCACAAAAGAGTGGTTTTTTTTTCCATGAACTTACATAAAACGATTTTTTTTCCACAATTTAAATTTTTTTTGTAAATCACAAAAAAGCTAATTTGTGGTTGCTATGACAACAGGCTTTGTTGAACAACGAAACGAGCAAGCTCCTGCGATGCATGCTGGGAAATCTGTTTCAAGCACACTCATGCGTCAAGCACATTTGATCTGAAGTGTCAGATAATCAAAACCTAAGAAAAAATAATAAAGAGCTAGAACACAAAATGTAATCCTGATCATGAGTTTCTTTCCAATCAGAGAAAAGAATGACAATTCTGCTTTTAGAACCATCCAAATGTGCAAAAAAGAATACGATGGAAAAGCCACCAAGTCAAGCTGTGAGGCTGCAAAAGAATCGAAATCGACTAGTGTCTATGAACAACCTATCCGGTAGAAAGCTTAAATACAGTCCGTTGTCAGAAAACTAAACCAATAAAGTACATTTGCATAAGTGATCAGCTAAAAACAAGTCTACTTTTTTATTGTGACAAATATATTCAACAAATGTACAAAAGTAAGGGAGTGTTGAAAGAGAGCAGGAAAGAAGAAAGAATGAAATATAGGTCTACTTTTGATTAATTTAGTGCTAAACATATTTAAAAACTCTCGCTCCACTTATATCCCGCCCTGTTTATTTTAATCTCTACAAATAGAAACAAAATGTCCTCCAATCACTTTTTTTACAGACCAAAATTTATTTGTTAAATTAAAAAAAAAAATAATAACCAAAAAGAAGATCATGGACTCACCGATGTATCCAGCGACGAAGGTGACGACGAGCTGCTCGGATTTGCTGCACTCACTACGAGGTTTAGGAACCACAAACTTGTATAGAAGCTCAACCGTGCGCTCGAAACAGGCGAACTTCATCATGGTGTAGGGGATCTGCCTCATCCATAGAGGAACCACACCTTTATAAAACCTGATGGCATGGAAAAACCAAGCATTATCCCAAAAACCAATTCAAAACGCTCAACCTTTACTTTATGACCGGGACCTAAAAGCAGCACTCAACTGCTGTGTTCTAGTTGTAAAGATTAGATCGAGTCAAATTTGACTTGAGCCAAGATCGAAATGGGTTTGCATTTGTGGTTTGAGAAATTTGCCTAGATTTAAATGGAGCAAATGAGATCAATTGAATTCGTTTAAGTTTCATTAGTGTAACTTAAGACACAAAATAACAAATTTGACCACTTCTCAATCCCAAAATCTGAAGATAAACCTTAATGTCAAGAAGTAATCGAAGTACGTGTGTCCGCTCCCCAAGAAGTTCTACCCTGCTGTTTCCCTGTTAAGGTTCAGGGTAGAGAGGATTCTGGGTAAAGCAGGTAGACTGATCTCACACGCCAATGACTCAAGCACCTCTGACAGTACAACGGTGAAGCTGCTGGGAGCCCACGAGCCACAGCTCAAACCTGAATCTCCACGTGAGAGAAAACAGGGGAGCGTGGCTCAACGGCTCCCCAGAGGTGGATCTAAGGAGCGTGTATCTTTATAAATTTCTTTAATCAACCAAATCCAAGTTAAATATGTACAATACTTATAGAAATTGGGTAACAAGTTCGTTTCAATGACCTTTCTTCCATTTCCACCCTGAGAATTTTACGATAGCTAAAGAAAATTAGGGTTAAAGCAATAAAATAAAACAACTCTACTTACGCCCAGAGACCCTCTTCACCATACATTTTCGGCGCGCATTCTCTCAAGGTGTTGGCATAGCCAGGTTGAGTCTGGATACGCACTTTACATGCCTCCATAGGGGCCAGAGCGATATCCGCGAAAAACTCAGCACTGGCAGAGGCCGCCAGGTAAAGAGAGGTTCTCCACATGTATGCATTTTCCTGGAGGACAAATTTGCATTTGTTATGTTTAAATTAAGAAATAACTAGGTAACGGTTTATTTCTGATGATTTTAAATCATTTCTCATCCAGTAGTAAATAGCATGCTCTACCAAAATCCTGTACACAAAACAAAAATTATCCCCCAAGACTTCTTTGAGCCTCTCCACAAGCTCATTCCCATTTAGTTTAGTATTTAAATGAGGGTTAACATTTTTTTTTCCAATGGTAAATGTCTACCATTTTGGACGGAACATCAGAAAGAGAACGGAAGTGGAAGGAGACAAAAAAAAATTGGCTTCTTACAGCTAATGCCATGTTCAAACTGGTGGCTTAAAAAAAAAAAAAAAACGTTTTATTACGTATTGTGGAGATATTGTCTAGGAGCTGAAGTCCATTTGCATCTTGGCATGATCGTGATTCTAGTCACTTCTGAAACTTCTACATTATTTTCTAGCGCTGGGTAAAAAATTATCCTCCGATTTTAATTGATCTTCAGTCAATTAACACAACAATATTGATTTGCGAGATTCCCGAATTGATTCATAATGCACATGCTTCATATAAGAGGATATAAATATTCACCTCTCATTAAAATTAACCACTGTGTCCACCATATTATTAATGTAGATGTGTATTTCAGTAATAAACGCAAGTAGGAGAGTTTCAGTTACGGACATTTATGTCAAAATATGGAATATGAAATATGGTCTGCGAAACTAACATTTTAAGTGAAATATTTATAGCTAATCGATATCGAATCCATAAAAAAAAAAAAAGAATCAAACAGCCGAATCGGTCACAATACCCAGCCCTCTTTTTTCTTGTGTTATACAATATTTACCATGTGACCATTATTCTTTACTAGGGGTGTAACGGTTCACGGTATGTATTGAATCGTTTCGGTACGGCCTGTTCGGTTCGGGACACTTGCGTACCGTTTCGGTATTTTTATTAAATGATGTAAATGTATTATTAGCGCGATATTAAGCGCAGCAGAACAATGTTCCTAGGTGAGTTTCCGCACAAACGCTATTGAATGACGAGCACGAGCAGGAAAATGGAATCATATCAAAAGCGAAAGAGACGCCAGAGCTTGAAGACCCTCCCACTTCACTACGGTCTCGTGTTTGAGAACACTCCTGTTTCTCTGTTAAAATACATAACGGGGATAGACGAGTGGATAAATGTAAAGTTGTATGCCGACATTGTTCCACGGAGATCGGGCAGGCAACACATCTAACATTTTCTACTGCTGGAGATATTATAACCAGATCTATGCTCTCTTCAGAAAATGTGGATAGGTAATCTATCTTAACTAGTTGCAGTATTTCATTTTTTATTTAAAAAAAAAAGTGTTTTTCTTAATAAAGAGTGCAATTGATTTAAAATATCACCCAAATGTGTCACTTGTATTTATTTTATGCAAGAATTCTACTGTGTATTGGCAGCTTTTCAAAATAAAGATTATGTAAGTTCTTATTGTTTTGTACCGAACCGAATGAACTGAACCGAACTCTCCAAGACACTGTACCGAACCGAATACGATTTTAGCGTACCGTTACACCCCTATTCTTTACTCACATTTTAAAAGTACTCAAGTTATACGATTAGCTCTCTGCATCAGTTAAAGAGTAAAAAAAAAAGATGACAATGCAACAAACACCGCCCCCTAGTGGATGGTATCAAATGTTCTCATACGAATCAAACTAGACCCTAACCTTCTTCAGCTTTGAGGTCGCAAAACTTTTTAAAATCTATTTTGTCCAATGATGGTTTCAATAAGAGGTTAAAAATTGTGTTCTAAAATATTGTGATGCATATCAAGTTGTGGACGTGATGCCTATGTAATGCATCATATCATGAGCAGAGTTTATTGTTACAGCCCTATGAGTATGTGTACCAAGTTGGAAGCAAGGCAAGAGGAGCTGCAACCACTTCGGAACTGCTTGATTTACCAAAACCTGTCAAATTAACTACATATAAAATTAGACTGGATCATAAATTAAGCTTTCCACTCACCTCTCCTAGCAGGTCTCCGTACAGGATCTTGAAGACCTCATAAAAGCCAAATTTGCAGAGGCCCTGCATGGAGTATCCGAAGAAGGTGGGCGCCCATCCTTTGGCCAAACCGCGCATTCCATCCTCTTTAATGGTGACTGAGAAGCCATTGAAGATGCTTTTGTATTTGGCAGGATCCACCTGAATACAAAATTCACTAATTCACAAAGCAGCTTTGTTACAACATACACTGGAACCGTAACAACACTTGCACATCAAAAATGGCTTTTACATGCTGGATTTTCATGATTTTAGTGAAGGGGTCAGATGACGTCGATGGCAAAGAGTCACAGACCAGTTAAAGGGAACAAATGTATTGAAAATAATTACAAAAAACCCATTTAACCGATGAAAAATGCTTGGAAGATAATACCGTTTCCTTTCCAATAGACCATAAACATGAATGGAAGGGTCCCCAACATATCCTGTTGGTTTCTGATGAAAGGTCTAGACTATCAAAATTGGATTACATGCACATTAGCATGAGGTGGGAGGAATTTTTACTTCCTTTAAAGCCATTTTTATACCCAAAAAGTCTGAAACAGGAACTACCAAGTCTATACATGGCATCACCTAGCAATTTGGACAGGAAAATATAGTCAGGACACTCCACAAGCTCCAATCAAAGTCAACAGAATGTGCAATGGATGGCGAAATCTCTTCAGAACTGACCCTTTGCCAAAGATGTCATCTCATAGGCTGGTGATTGGTAGATTTCGTGTACAGACCTGAAGACGACACTTGACCAAGTCGAGGGGCACGACGGCCGTGTGTGTAATGCCACAGCTCAGGATGCCCCCGAAACCACATAGCGCGTAGTATTTTCCTGAGCCGAATTCACAGCTATCGTTTGACTCTGTGATGTGAGGGGAACACAGGAACACACATGCTCATGCATCACGACACAACACTTAACATGCGGATGAGATGGGTTCCACCAGCACATTCAGGTAATTCCATCTAAAGGAGGGACACACCAAACTGAAGCTAAAGATGCTTGACTCTTGATCCGCCAAGAGTTGAGCCTTTGTGTGTTATTACCAGATTTAAAGATGAGTGGGCATGACTTAATTGCACATTGTGGATAAGTGGGGGGGAACCAAATTGGTGCAGAGCAAATGAAAAACTTGGTGTGTCCCAATCTTAAACAAGGACATTCACTCACACACAGACCTGCATTCGGCACTTGACCAGGTCAAGTGGCACCACAGCAGTGTGTGTGGTGCCACAGCTGAGGATTCCTCCGAAGCCACAAAGGATGAGGTATTTCTGTGAGCCAAACTCACAGCTATCACCCTCTAAGAAGAAACAGGAACCATGTTCACATTGGCCTTACATGTTTGATTCGGGGTTAGAGGTATCCAATCAAACTGTGACCTTTCATTTAAAACTACCATTTCCAGATCCTCACAGAGCAGTCAGCAAATCAAGCAGCAACTCTAAAACTAAACCTACATACAATAACTACTGAAAACTATCTGGTGAAGCACTGATTAAAAGCTGAAATTTACAATTAGATACTCGTCACCAGACCTGGATGCTGACCTCAGGCAGATGGCCAATCACAAGGCTTCTTGTTGAGAGTAAGGCGGCAGTGAACCAATCAGAGAGCGCCTCATTAGTAGTTGCTGCAGCACATAGGTCATGTGAAAAACTGGACGCTGAAAGTTAAGAACACCGTGTCCCCTGACCGACTCAATAACATACTAACATTTTATATATAAAAACAGAGGTACTGTGGATAAATAAATTATATGCTACGTCTAATAAAGAGTCCTCCAATTTTGTCCTTCATTGCCCTCCATGACCGCAACAAGGCCATGAAACGAAAGTCGCTTATCAGCAATAAATCAAAACCAATAAAAATGCGACAACTGACAAAATAAGCACTTAAAAGAAACTAGACGTCTTTATGGGCGAATTCCATTCGGTTTAATTCAAGTGGAATCTAAACTACACTGTTAGCTCGCAGTCATACACGAGATGATTATAGTACGTTTTGTTTTTAGAAGGTTATTTATGAAGCATGTGTTGGTTCTTACCGGCTACTGCGGCTGCCGCAAGCCTTCGGTTCGGCACGGGGGTCTGTGTTTGAGGCTCCTCGACTTTCTGGAGGGAGAAAAGCGGGGCACTGAATGGGTTTGCCCGGGCTAGTTGGGTTAGTGCTGTCGGAAACATATCTGCTGGTCGATCTGTGTGAAAAATAAAACCTTATTAGGCACTGCACGCATATGTTAACTCGTAAAACGAGTCATTTGTCCTCTATACTTCAACGTGCAATTCATCGGAGGTCAGTGGCCCAGTAGTCTAAAGGGTGTTGTACCATTTAACACATGCCGAGTGACTTTTAAATAAACCAAACGAATATCAAGAGAAATCCTGGTTAAACTGAGCTGAAAAAATTGGAAAAAGTTTGAGTGAAGTGGTAGAAATTCTTACTTTTGGAAACTTGTCTCAAAATGGCGCCTCCGTCCTCTCCTCTACCGACCGCGCATAGAGAGCGAACGGTGTACGAAGGACCCGCAAGGCTGATACGCGTAAAGGAAATTGCTACGTCACAAAAAAACACTCCCATTTTGTTTTTAATCCTACTATGTGCTTGGTCAGAAATATATTGACATGCGTGATAAAATACAATTATTTATTTGTATATATATATTTTTCGACGAATCCTAAATTTAGCGATAGATTTGTCCTTTACCGATTTATACTGCATTCTAATTGTTCATGCAACGTCCAGCGAAAAACCACGTGATATAAATATTTTAATATTCATGAGCTACAGCCTGCATCATAGTAGTAGAAAATAAATTCAAAAGTTGTTCGTAAAAATATTCAGTTGGAGTCATGAGTTAACTTCACTGGGAAAATATTTATTATCATGTTAAATGTATATTTTGACATAAACAACTCAAAGGAGGTGTGTGTGTGTGTGTGGGGGGGGGGGGCTGCTTTGTCACTTTTTAGGGATTTGAAGGTCAAAGCACAGGCCAAGAATGTCAGGACACTTTCATGCTTGAATAAATTTGGAAGAATATGTCAGTGGCAAATCTGTACTTGCAACCAATTCCAAAAAAGGCCACCTCTGGGATTTAAAACAATTTATTTCACACCAGACGTATTTGAATAAATGATAAAATGCTCCATTGATTCCATACGGTCAATTGTACAGTTAGCTGCCTACAAACAACAGGAATTTACAACCTGAAACTAAACTTGTAATGTAACAAAAAATGAAATAAATTTGATTTACATAGAAGTCACTTTGAGTTAAACATGATTTTTAATATAAGACGTTAGAAAAATATTGCAGTCACAAATTAAACAAGAGTAGCAAAATATAAAACTGAAGATTTGTTGCACAAATAAATTCGTTAAAGAGTGAAGATTAGCTTAGAATGCATTCCTGGCTTCCAATAAAACCACAGCAAACAAAACAATTCATTATTTAGTAGGACAAATGCCATCATTTCAGACAAAAAAAAATCTATTCTCATCATGGGTTTTTAAAAAGGCTCTAATGCCACATCACATTGTAAAACATCACGTATACATTGAACGAAGCACTGTTATCTACAACAACAATCAGCATCTGAACAGAAGTATTTACTAGGAAAATGTATGATTACATTGTCTGAAGTTGAGGATGTCAAACAACTAAACCAATTAACCTATCGATAAACCAAACTATTTCCTAGCTAAACATTTCAAATGCACGTTTTAAAGAAATAAATCATTAAATCAACTGGATGAATCTCACATAGAATCATTTAAACAGCATCTTATTTTGTTTAATTTCTATTTTGTTAAACCTTCAAAACAATCATGTCAAAGAACAACAAATTAATAACCATATCAAATTAAAAATACTTGGTGTTTTTTTAAATTATAAACTAATTAGCGACAAGAGTGAAAGTGACTAGTGGGGGTTGGTGACGAAGATTAAAAGGTTTCCTTTAAACAATTTTGCGATAGACAGCCAACGAAAGTATTCTTGGTAATTGAATTTCTCAACTTGTAAGTGGGTGTCAAACACCAACCTCCCATGTTCCATTATTGTGCAACAGGAAGTGACTGAAACTGCAATTCATCTATTGGCCAATTGCAGTGAAGAGATTCCCATTGGCAACTACTGTAAAGTCCTCAACTTTAGAGCAGAAAAAACAATCACTGGGAAGTATTTATGGCAGTTATTTCTTTCCGGTTTCCTGTAGGAAGTTGCTATGAAAAAGTGAGATGAGTACCACCGAGCGGCTCTTTTATGCCCAACTCGCATCTAAAAAAAGAGCTAGCTTTCATTGGTTGTTCATCTTGAGAAAAACGGCAAAACTCTTTTTCATTGGCACGACTCGTTCTGTCGTGTGAGGGCCCGTTGCCACCCATGGTTTTCAAACGAGGTGCTTTGTCACACAAAACTTCGGATCGGCGTGTACTGTCCTTTATGCCGTTACAGAACAGCTGAAAAAGTGGCATAATTTCAGGCCTTTCAGTCAAAAAACATTTTGTGCCAAAGTAAAATTTTGTAGCTTGGTTACATCTTGGTATTGTAACCTACAAACCAGTCCTCTATTCCTTAAACTCTCCAACTATTACTTTCCCATTATGCAAATTACCACCAGCACTAACTAGTTAAAGTGAAGAACAATTTTTCTCCATCCCTGCTTTGTCGAAGGAATTAAAATAAAGAATTCAATTAGTCAATGTAATATCAGGATCAGCAATCAAACTTTATGTATCATGGATTTAATTCGTTTTTATGAGCAAACAAAAGATTTTTTGTGGAGAAGTGTTTCTTTGTGAGACTCATCGTTCGAAGAGCTAAATGAATTTATCCTTAAATAAAACCTTGGATTATGCAGAAGCACTCCAGACATTTCTTTTTAACTCCATTGTATGCTTTGTAAGAGTAACTGGACTGTACTAGTGATGGCCATGACTTAGCACTTCAGGAAATTTCTTGTTTTTAGATGATGGTGGATTCGCTAGTAATTAGAACGAATGAAAACTACACGTCTCTACACTGTCTCGAATGCTACTAAAGCATAAAATATTGAAGCAAAATAAATCACGATGCGCACAGAGTTTAAAGACTACTTAAAACACCAGTTGCAAATTGCAAAGAGGCCAGTTGCATAAACTGCTTTGCTAGACAACAGTGACAACTTCTGATCAACTTCTTGAAGTAAGAGTTCACCCAAAAACAAACTTTTCTCCCATCTCTCGTATAAAACATCTATAGTTTGATTATTATGAGCATTATGCCAATTTCCAATAGTCTTCCATCATTACCATAAGAACTAATGTCTAACAAGAGATGAAAAGTACCATCGCTACCCTTTTTGGCCCAATAACAATGCTACTTCTCCACTGGATTTTAGTCACGTCACTCTAGTTTCGTGAGCTCAACGGGCAAAGATCAACTTTTTGTTGTCGTGCTTTTTTTCCAACCAGAGAAAAGCATCTCCAAATGTGTATAAAAAGTACCCCCAAAAGGATACAAAATGTGGTGGAAAAGCCCCCCCAAAGCATGCAGCCAAGGTTAGTGGAAAAGCATTCAAAGTGGCTAATGAAACCACCTTTTTGGGGTGTCCCGTCACTTCATGCGAGTATAAATATTGTCACAATTTATGCAACTGGCCCCGAAATCCCTCCCACCCTTACCATAATAAAAACCCATCCGATGCCTCACGATTATAAACTCAGTCTGACAGTAGATGCATGCTGAAGCGTGTAACTTAGCCAGGTCGCTCACTTCCCCTCGGCAGGTTTTTCCCAGCTGATGTACTCAGCGATGGGTGTGATCACATTGTCCTGGACGTAGACCCTACAGCTGTTGATCTGATCCGCTGTGACATTTTGGCTGGCGTAATACACCGATGCAGCCAATGCAATCAACAGGAGAAGCTTAAGCAATGAACGGAACCAGCGCCGACCAGGTTTAGGTGGAGTGGAGGGAGGTGGAGTGTGAAGATTTGTCTCGGAGGATTTGGATACGGTTTGAACGCTCTGATGCAGTAGAGACTCCTCTGACCAGAGATTTAGAGGCTTCACGGGCCGGCCAGCTGCCCCATGGATTGGCCTTCTGCAGGTGACACTATTAAGATGAAAAAAAAAATTTTTTTTTAAAGAAAAATACAAATTGAATGAGTTTTAACCATTACAGTTGCATGGTACTGCTATATTCTCATTCTAAAAATGGCATTTAAAAACAAATTAGCTTTTTCAGATACACACATTTTCTACTAAACCAATGCCAAATGACTAAAACCCAACACTCACGTTATTCCAGTCGGTGTGTCAGGTTCATTGGGGAAGATTTCTTTCAAAACATCTGCTCCATCCACAGGTGCCTCTTCAATGACTGACGGTGTTTCCTCCACTTGCTGTTGAAGAGAGAACATCTCAGTCATTACTGAACAGTACAAAGGGTATGCACATGACCTCACAGCACTGAGAAGGTGCAAAGTTGAGTGGCGAAAGGCCTGTTCCAGCACTAAGAGTGAACCAGGGATTGACTCAGGTTGACACTGAAAATGCCTAATTTTCAAAGGCTTCAGGCACCTCATTCTACAGACTGCCGAAATCACAACAAAGGAAAAGCAGATGATTGCAACATTTAGAAGAATTAGCTAGAATTCAGCAGCTGCAAACTGGATTCTTGGTTGCAGTTTCAAGTCTGGCAAACCAGACTTTTGACTAAATAATCGTATATCAAACGTTTCGTGTAGTTTACGTAAAAAACACCTTAAGCTTAACGTGATTGGCTGATCACTGGACAGTGATTTACTTACAAATGGACCCACAAGATATCTCTGAGGTGTTTGACCTTTTTACAGAATTATTTCTGTATTATTTAAATATTTGACAATCTTTTTAAAGCTAAAATTACAAGGTTGTGCACTAGCTCATGGTTCGGTACGTCGATTCGGATGGCTCAGCAAATTACCGGTAGTTATTTTTAACCATCTTTCGTATAGATCCCACGAAGAGATAAAAAAGTAGGTTTTTAATAAAGTTCACATTATTTTGCTAAATACAACAAACAATACACATCTTCAAAAATGGACGCTTTGTATAAACAATAAGTTGGGTTTGGTTGGCCGAATGATTCAGAGTTTCTCTCGCTGTGTGACTTGCAGCATGACAAGGGTACAGATGAGCGCTCATCTTAACTACAGAATGCCTGGCTTACGAACATCTCCTACAATAAAAATTATTTATACCTGTACATGTCTTAATCACTGTACTGTCCCTGACAAATCCCACTATAAACTACAAATTAGTCGTTTTTTGCACGTTCTCAGTGTTAAAATGAACCAGGAACAGGTCATGAAATTCAATATATGACCAGATCTCTATGTCGAGTCCATTTCTTTTTAAGTAAGTTTGTAATCATCAGAGTTATTAAACGCAGCATTTTACCACTTTTTTGCCTCAGATCCTCTGTATAAAATCAGTCAAGTATACTCAGTCTGTGTGTATTTAACTCTGTGTATACCTTAGCACGCTGTCTACTACTGGTTCTGGTGGTAACTGGAGTTTTCCCCCGGCTCCTAGTCGGCTTGGTCACAACAGGTACCGGTTCAGGTGTTTCTACCAATTAAAAACAAAGCAAACTTAGTGAAAAAACTTGATCCCATAACAAAGACTTTAACAGTTTGATCTGAGCTGATTCATGATTGCCATAGACAATCTCCCCGTTTCCAGCAAAGGATGTTCATATGTGAGCGAGTCTAGAGAGAACTCGCTCTAGACAATGTGCTAAAGTTCGAGTTAATTTTTAATAACATTTACTGCCAGCATCCATTGACTAATGGAAAATATCAGTCTTTCCAATGCTACCTTCTTCTTTGTCGCTGTACTGATCTTCCGCAGAATGAGTGCTGCCATTCTGGTTTCCATCTGCCGTAATAGTGACAGCCTCTGGCACAGCCGTCTCAGGTTCAGGGAGGATAGACTCCACTGGTGGTTGATCCAGAAACTGCTGAAGTTTCTTCTCATACACCTTACGAGTAGATGCTGTAATGCACAAAACAGCAGGTAATAAGAAAATGCAATAACACCAAATTCTGAATTAAGACATGAGTAATTTTTAAAATCTCCATTGAAAAACTCACCAACAATTGGACCTGAATGGACTCCAAACTTCTGCAGCTGAATCTTCAACTCTTCATCTGTCAAACCAGAGATGTCATTTTCCTCCGCACGAACTTTGTCGGTCTTCTTTGTGGCTTTCTGTGGATTCAAATAAAATCATATAAATAGGTATTTAAACAACTTACCACATTTGCTTCATAAGCTATATCTATTTATCTATTTTCTTGTGGGTTTTAAGACAAATACTAAATATTTTTTGGTTTCTAGACAAAAATCTAGAGCTTTTTTTTTACAAATGCTCTAACTTATTATTACAATAATAACACCTGGAAGCCCATTTATATATTTATTATTTTGTAACAAAACTATTACTTTTAATTAACAGTATTAGTAGTTTTAGTAAAAATATAATTGCAACCAATAAAAAAATTGATAGCTTTTATCGTTTAATATAAAAACTTGTTTTAGTAATTGCTTATTTATTCTGATTAATAAACGAGTTGATACAACACAACCATTCTTGGTTTGATTCCAATATTTGAATTTTTTCTAGAATGGTTCATTAATTAGAACATAACATTTCGACATACACATTGTTTACAAGCAATGCTAATAATAAGTGTTAATGAGTTCAAAGCTAATCTCACCTTGCCAGAGCGACTCCGGTTAGACACCACCGGTAGAGACAGCTCCTCATCGCTGGAGAAAGTGTCGGTAACCGGTGTAGAGATGCTCTTTTTGTTGAGTACGGTCAGGTTTTTCAGATACAGCTGCACGTAGACGTCCTTCTTGCTGTCGGCGCTAGGCAGTGGGACGTTGTTAGCCAACAACTCACTCTTCAGTTTCTCTTTCGTGAGCTGCACCGGATCATCGTGAAATTGCGCCATTTCTACCCAAACACGGTTGTTTCACTTTTGTAATAAAAATGTTATTACTTCTAGGCACGTTATAAACGCCAAATCAAAGTCGTTTGTAGGCACCGGAAATAGAAAAAAGCAAATAAACCGTAGAAGTGTTGACACCCGTCAAACCGGCTCGCGCCTTCCGTTTGAATGTCCTCGCGGGGTTTTACGGCGAACGTAGCTCACTTTTATATCCAAAGCAGGATTTTTTGATAAGTTGTACATAGAAGCATGTGGTTGATTCCAATTATCGCAGCTAAAATCCTTACTTAAACTGTTTTGAAAGGGGGTTAAAAGTAGAAATTACAGCTCGACCGCTTTGTGCGCGCGCGCCTCAGAGAAGCACTGTAGTACAAAGCTCAAAGTTCATTCGCCGAGTGTGCTGAGTAACATGCTCTTCTATTGGCTGATCAGAAAGAGTGGCAGGCGGTGGCACAAAACAAAGAGCCACAAGATCCCTCACAAAAAGCAAAAACTGAAATATTCTGAGAATCTCTGAACACAATTTATTGGTCTGGAACCATGTAAAAAAAAATAAAAAAACATATAAGCTAAACATAAATATCTATTGTTTGTAAAAGAAGTGGAATTAAGTTGTTCACAAGCGAATAAAACGCAGCAATGCATAGTGGGGGAGGAGTGTATCAGTAATTTTTTTATTCTGTATTTACCTTCTTTAAAATATATACGAATTATATTAGCGTTATGGATGGCAATGTTACTCACAAGTTGGCTGCAAACCAATTGGAAATGTACTAAAGATCCATTATCTTGTGAAATAATTAAGTTTTAGAGATACAATTTTGAAAATACTAGTATTTTATTAATAACATCTCACTCCACTAAATTAGCTCAGAAATCCACATTTCAGTACTCCCAACTACAATTACCTTGTACAATCGTCTTAATTTGATATGTGTGTCTACTTACAAGTGTTTTTTTTTCTTTATACCATGCTTAACTAACTATTCTAATAGTGAAATTACTTCATAACATCCTAAAGATGGCAGCATAAGCCTTTTTAGTTTCCTGGAAACACAACTGGCTCCTTTTATTAATACAAAATCAATACAACATTTACTGTAGAAGAGCTCTTTGGTGTCTTAGGGTATTAAATAAATAAAAAAGGTAGTGGAAATGTGACAATTTTCAGACAAAATTCCTAAGCTTTTTTTTAGATGTTGTTTAAAGTTATAAAAATCTACAAAATGTCGCATTTTAAAAAAGGTACACTTTAGTCTTGGAAAAGTGATGTCACTAATGTAAAATACAATTTTTGGACGAACTACTACCAACATCAGGAGTTTTAAATTCATCCTTTGTTCAAATATCACTTGGATTGATCTAGGTTTGGTTTCATGCATCTCGGACAGATTATGCTTATGAGTCTGAGGCGGGTATGGATTGAAAGTGTTGGTTTTGACCACTGTCTGGTCTTGTTTGATTCCAGCTCACTGTGGTTTAAGGGCACCCTGGATCTTTGAGATTTCGCCCTATGCTTATGTTTCTGGGATCTTGCTGAATTGTGGCAATGGTGCCCAAAACCACAGAGATTTTAACGCTTAATCTTTAAGTTCAAACTTTCCAAGAGAGGTCTCTGCCATGCATTTAAAAGCATATAGCACAACTTCAAGTTCAGCTCTAAAGAAACAGCCGTTCTGTCTTTATTGTATTTCGTTTACTCTGAAAACAGTTCTTGGGCCAAGCACCACATAAAAAGTGTCTTTTAAAGCATAACAGTGGAGCCCTCAGGAAATGGATCTGAGAGAAATGAAGCAATTATCAACATGAGGGTGTATGAAAGTGGTTTTGAAAAAGGAATGCAGTTTAAACGGTAGCAGGGTGATGAAATGTTCAAGCTCTACAAGAGAGCGCTTTCAACAAACTAAATCATCTTCAAGGTATATTAGCGGTATATTTTTTGTTTAATTATTAAATTTTAGAAGATTATAATGTATAAGGCATATTGTGAGATCAGAATGAGAACCAAATGCAGTGTTCACAATACTAGTATTTTCAAAAACACATGTTTTTACTGAGCTTTCCATAGAGAAGAGCTCAAGTCCATTGATGGCAAGAAAAAAATCACAATAAAAACAGCACTTTTCAACAGACAGTTCATCATGCGACCACTGAATATTTACAAATTTAAATGTTCAAATGCTTTGGCCCCCAATATTTAACCTAAATAGTTGTATTTAAATGTGAAGATCTGTTTTTTTATGTTGGAACATCTGGGTTGGTTTAACCCATATCTGGTTTAAATTTGGATAAACCCAACCAAAAAATCAAAAAACACCAACATTCCAAATTGTAAAAGGATATAGTATTATTTGATACCAAGAGTGCACTAAAGAACTTGTGTTGTTTAACTTGTTTTGACCTGAATTATTGAAAAAGTTTCAACTATTTTAAGAATGGATGGCAAGAATTAGTAGGAAATAAATATGAATTGAATCTCCAAATTGTTGCCTTTCTGTTTTACGAGCAAATGGAGGCATGACTTCATTTAAATGAATAATTTTCCAAACATTAAACCATACGTTAAACTCCGGGAAAATGTGCTTTTTCTTTATAAAAAAAAAAATCCTCTATTAAGGAAAGATCGGTTGCTGTGAACACATGCAAATAGTTCCTAATATCAAGCAAAGTTAAAGTGCTAGGTAATGTAGGAAAACACTATACATTCATAGTAGGTTTCTCCACATTCCTTGATGACCCAGTACTGAGTAGAATCAACGTCATTTAGAGAAATAAACTACATTTTGTGAGTTTTTCCAAAGCTTCCATTTAAAATAACCATAATATTTTCAAATATTCTCATCAACCTTTTACTTGTATACAATGTGTTCCTAAGATTCAGTTTACTTCCATTTTATTGGGTGAGATTGTCAACAAATGCTGTGAAATAAATTTCCATTTTTGCTTTTTTTATGGGTTTTAATATGCTGTTTTTATGTATTATAAGTTAAAATGTGTACATTGTGTACATACAGCATATATTTGTCAAAAGTATTTTTTTCATGAAGTGGTCAGAAAAGCAATGCACAGATGCTTGTTAAAGAGTTAAAACATCACCTTCTGACTCATCCCTTCATATAGGTCCAGTGGCTTCACAGGCAGGCGAGGAGTTAGGATAAAGACTCAAGGTGTTCACGCGTAGCCAAAAAGTTCATCCCGTTAAAAGGTGAAGTGTGTGATTTTTCTTTATTAATATGCAAAGAAAACTATAAGTAAACCACTTGCAGGTTGTTTTGCCAAAAACGTATAAACACCATAGCTCTGTGGTGCTCTCAAAACATTGCTGTGTTTATTTGACCAACTTGAACCGCCCAATTCACCAATACGCTGAATACGCTGAACTGTAGTTATGCTTGTTTGTGTCAGAACCTCGTTTGTGTTAAGCTATTCAATTGATTCCATCACCACTGTGGTTTAAAATCTATATAAGGCAGCAAAAGATGAGAGCATAAATGTTTATTTATCTTTAGCATATCATAACACCATAATCCCGACCTATTTGTCGCATACATTCACATTGTCGATTCTATATTGGGGCTAGCAGTTTGATAACACCACTGAAGATAACGATTATCTGAAGCAGCCAACTGAGAAAAATCTTCTATGATTAGATAAGTCCAATCTTTTTTGAAACTATGGCATAAGAGTGACAAGGTATCTGAAACGATGGCTATGGTATTGTTGAGTTCATTTGGGGATGTATGATGTAAAGAGTGCCTGCACGCTATTTACCGTACTAAGAGAAGATAATGAGATTCCATGAAAAACTTACATGATGTTTAAAAAATTTTTGGTGGATTAAAGCGTTATATTTAGAGAAATATCAGCTACAGTCTAGATTGTTTCATAAACAAGTTTCGGGAGAAGGCAAGCTTGACATAACCTGCATATTAATTACCCTGTTAACCAATGTCCTTAAAAACAGTTTCTTCCTTCTTCAATTTGACTCTGATCCTGCATTGCTTTATCCTCTACCCCTTCTATCTTAGAAGTCAGAGGCTGGGTGTTTTTTACTACTTTACAATTAGCTCTAATAAAGTACCTTTTGTGGCAATGCTTGATGTAAATTTTTAGTACAACCTCAGCTTATTTTTTTTGTACAAATATCTTTAATTACATTACACAATAATTCCACAACAATCTTGAAATTGTTAAAAAAAGCACAATTTTAATTGGTAAATTTAGTAATTTTTTTAACAATTCAAAAATTGAGACAGTTTTTATGCTAACAAAATAACTTAAAACAAATAAAAAAAACAAAGACAAGGTCAAAATAATGGGAAAGTTGTATCAAAATACTTTCCTAAACCTTACACACAGTTCCAAGCCTTTTTTGTCCCAGAAGTCATATCACAGGTCTTGTACTTGCCAGAAAAGTTCACCACTAGATTAAAATGATGGCACTAATTTGGGGTCTGAAAAAGGAACTGAAAGACGATCGCAAATTTTCTCACATTTTAATTATAATTACCTTGCAATTATGTCATAACGCTTTTAATGCCTTAAAACTAATAACTGTTTGAAACCTACACATTATATTTGAAATCAAAATTGAACAATAGTTGGATTGTGTCAGTCCTACTTAACTCAAAACAGCCGATGTGGGTGGCAAATACACTGGTGCATGCAGACACTTCTAATGGTTAACTAACATCCGAGCAGACAGCTAACCTGTGTGATCCCGATACTGAAAATACTGAAAAATTAAACAATAATACTCTCCCAAAAAATAATTTTAGGTCAATTTTAAAAATTAAACTTCAATTATTACTTGTAATCAATCTTTGGGTGCAAGGTAAAGAGTGTTTTGTTTTCCACAGTTCTAAGTTGGTTTGGAAAAAACGTAGTATAGAATATTTCCCCTACTGCTGACAGTCCAAACAGCACTTATACAACACACACCTTGATGTCAACGCTCACTACAGAGAAAGTGAGAATCGTTTTCCCAAAACCTGCCAGTCCAGCTCTTTTCGAACAGCCGTGCCAAACAAGTCCTCCATTTATTTGTTCAATTATTATGTGAATTTGGGCTGTTTTGTTTGGCGGGTGTTGATGGAGGTCGGCTCGTGTCAATACTGGGCTGTGCTCAAAGGCAATATGAACTCTCAGTTGTTTTTATGAGACCTTGAATTGACAAAATTGACCCACCTACTGTGTGCAGACTGGCTCTTTCCATTCAACCAATCCATGGGGGACACCATGCACATTGTAACTTTCCCATGTTAGCGCAGGAATTCCATGTTGGGGATCGTATGTACATGAAGAACAGAGGTTTCAGCCAAGCACAATTACCCGAGCACCTGAAGAGAAATCCACCTTGAGTCCCAATGCACGGGTCTGGCTCACACAAGGATTCCAATGTGATTTGAGTTGAGAATGAGGGATTCGATATTACCTTATGACAGGAACAAGCCTTACTTGCATCGCTTGCAATCTAAAGCAGTTAAACGGTGATGAAAGAGTCCATAGAATACAATTCACATGGTATGATATCACATTTAGTATTATTTCGTAACCATTAATTGTGGCATTAGTCACAATATGTATTTGTTATGGGAGCAGAAGTGTATTTGTATCTTGGTGTGATTGTAGTCACTTCTGAAACGTCTTAACCTTGTCTTTATGTTTTATTCTATATTTACAAGTAGACAATTATCATTTAATCCAATTTAAAAAACACGCTCTCTTCCTAACCTAAAAGAAAGTACTTGATGCAACTATTAGCGCTGCCCCCTAGTGGATGGGTGATATTAAATGGTTTAATACCAGTCAAATTAGACCCTAGCCTTCTTAGCTTTGCAGTCTGAACTTTTTAAATGGATTATTTCCACTTATGGTCAATTATATAAATATTTAAAATATTTTGATAGTTTTACAGAATATTGTGATATGCATCTTATCATGAGCAGAGTGTATCATTACCGTCTATTTAGTATAATTTGCAATATTGGCAGGTTTTTACTAACTAAACCTGTAAAATATTTAAAAATATGTCCAATTTTTCTTAGAAATTTAATTTCTGAAGATACAAAAAATCCACAAAAAAATCCATGCTTTATCAACTGGTAGCTTAGTGGTTGGATAAGAGCCTCAAGAGCCAGATGTTACCAGAGAATTCTGGATTGCACGTTACAAACTTTCTCAAACCATTCAGATGAGTCAGTTGGTATCTGATCCACCTACTGGCAGCTTGTGCAAGAGATCCAATTTAGAAGCAAAACATTCCCTACACATCAAAGTTGGGTTTTGGTAAGGGTGTAGTAGGATTTGATAGTTTTAAGGACGATACATAACATTATTAAAGACAAAGATGTTCGGATGTGTATGACATCACTCCAAAAAAGCTCTGCTACCAAACTGTCCAATCACCGAGCATACAGTCCATGTCTACACTGCATGAGGTCACAATTTTTTTGGTGCATGACAGATTCTTGTGTAGGGGTCTGATTTTACTCCAGGGCTGCAGAAGTATGAAAGAAATCCATTTAAACAAGGTTAACTTTTATCGATTATACTTTCTATTGAATCCGTTTCAAGTTATGTTCCAATGTAAACTACGTAACAGACGTACATTAAAAGTTTGTTCGCTTAAAAAATATAATTTCCCATATTTAGGCAATGGGATGGATCAGCAATGGCCAGTGACACAGATATTAAGGAATTGTGTTAACCTGTTTAATTATTGAAAGACTTAGGCTCGCGCCATGGACACCGGTCAAACAAGATATTTGATGTAATAGACATGTTTACTGTCTATTACATCACAGCGAAGACAACCAATCTGGAAACAAAACTACTTTCCAAGAGAGCCCGACACATTTTTTACAGTTCTTTAACTAATGCTTCACCCAAATGTTGCTCTATTCAGTTTTTCTCACTACAATTTAAAGTGATATTCGTTTAAAAACAGCATTGACGTCCATGTTAATTTAAAAGCACAATATTTAATCCGTAATAGTCACGTTTTTTAAAAAAATAGCTCCTCTTTTTACAGTGCTCAGCATTAAAAAAGTACACTAATGATTCATTTGAGAGGTGTCCCGCAGACAGGTGACTATTAAAGGGAATAACTTAACAAAGAAAAGCTTTCTCAATGCATGCTGTCAGCAATGTATCCCCATGGAGGAAAAATGTCACAGTGAGGGCTACAAGAAGATCAGCAACGTTTCACATTTCAGTGAAAATACTGTGGCAAAAGTGATAAAAAAAAAATGGATGTGCAACCCTACAGAGACATTGTGGCCATCCACAAAAGTTAACATCTCGGCAGGAGCATCTTCTGATGAGAAGGGTTGCAGAAAACCACCGCGCTAGTTCACTGCGGTTAGTAGAAAACCAAACTGGAGTGACTGTTTCCTGTGATGCCACAGGGTGAACACTGCAGAGCAATGGCTTGCATGGGTATCGTCCACGAAGGAAGCCTCTCCTATAACCACATGCACAAAAAAGAAAAATTTCATGAAGCAGTTAAAGAGCATTCTGCCGTTAAAAAAGCAATTATCTTTAGAAACAGACATAGAATTGAAGTAGTGTTATCATTATATTAATTTTATTTTTGGTTCTTTGCAAGAACGAACGCTTCATGTGTATGAAACGAGCTGGTTTTTTTCAGGTTGTTGCTAAATTTAGCTTGGCCTATGTAGGCAGCAGGTTCCAGAGCCATTTTCAACAAAGATGAGCCGGAGCTTTCACCCAGCTGCTGGCGGGTGGTGACTGCCGGTGGTCTGCTCTTCTCTTATGCACTAGCTTTAAAGTAAACAGGGCAATTCTGTGGTTGCCATATACATGGCAGCCAGCTAAAGGCCTTACTGTGTGGCTGCACACACAGCCTTGGTGTGCCTTCTCTTAAAACCCCACCCACCCACAGACACCTGAGTGAACTCAGGTCACCAGGCATGATGTTTGGGCCCAAAAACTAGCAAAGAGTTAACCACTGGGTCCCAATGGTTCCATTTTAACGTAGAGTAATTTCACTCCAGCGCATCACTCATCTACCCCACCACATGGGATTCTGGATAAGCACGAACAACTCCCATTCACCTCCGTTATGCAGTAAATATTTGTGTATTTATGTATGGCTGGATGGCAGATGGCTAAACAAACTCAGATTTTACTGGAAGGGCTTTCCCTCCAGACGATCAGATAGACGCGAAACATGTTTGGGTGGGCGCTTCGCTGAGCGCTGAAATATGGACAGACCACATGGGATGGCACCTGCTCCAAAACATGAAAGCGACTGCCTTCATTTGTGGGTTATTTAGACTTTATTATGCATTTTAATGCTGCAGATTTATCAGAAACGTGGGTACTATAGGTTAAAGGAACACTTATTTTTTGCTCCTTTCTTACTAAGAATTTTAAATTACTTGTATTGCTATTTGTTTAAGTTAAAGTTAAAAGGAAACACTGAGTTGGGATTTACTTCGCATTTTGGTCCCTGTGGCAAAACACTGAAAGTGAGAGGTTGGTTATTGGTGTATAGCTAGGAGGTGTGAGTCAAAGGTCTAAAACAGCTCACAGAAGGTCCCTACTGGCTTTAAAGCTCATAAAACCTGGACATTCTGGACATTTCCCACTACATACAACTTTATGTAATGGACTAGTCATTTGCTAGACACTTTTACACCAATAAATTCTCATTCCTGGACTCCAGAGTTTCCACAACATTCCAAAAAAGGGTCGATGACATAATTTGACTCAACTTGGCATGCCTTTATAAGGAGCCCTTTGCACCTCTGTCTTACACTTTATTGACCATTTATTTGTAACGAGGTTCTAAAAACGGCCAAAAGGCCTCTACACATCGATCTGATTTTTTGGTCTGAAGTTTCGTGTGACAAAGCTTCTCGATCGAAAACCATGGGCGCCAACGACGCATCAAAGATCTGATGGAACCGCTCGACATCAATGATTTTTTCTACGTGTTCTTTGGTTTCTTCTTTGTCGTTGTCTTCTCTGTGAACCCCAGAGATAGTTATGCAAGAAAATCCCAGTAGATCCCAGTAGCAGTTTCTGAAATACTCTACTCCCAGTAGACCAGCCTGTCTGGCACCAAAAACCATGGCACGTTCAAACTCACTTAAACCATTCTTCCCCATTCTGAGGCCCGGTTTTAACTATAGCAGATTGTTTTGACCATGTCTACATGCCTAAATGTACAACTGCCATGTGATTGGCTGATTAGGAATTTGGGTTAACGAGCAGTTGAGCAGGTGTACCTAATAAAGTGGCCAATTAGTGTATAGTCAGATTTTAGTATTTTTTTTTAAATAGATCATGACAGAGTATGATTTCGCAGAATGGTGCCACTGCTAATAGGTCATACAAAATATGTTTTAAACTTTAAAAATAGATCAAATATACGGTAAGTGAACTCTGACAAGTTTCTCCTCTAGTTTTTTTTTTTATTAAGAAAAATGTGCTGAAAATGTGTGAATATTCGTTTCATGGTCCCTCACATCAATGCAAATATGAACATAAATGATACAAACAATACACCAAGTCTGTTCGGTGAACAACGGTGACCTGAGTGAAGACGACTGGTGTATGAGCGGTGTGTGTGTGCGTTGGGGTTTTTGGGTTTCTAAACCTCATACCTACGAGCAAAAGGATTTACTGGAACCCTCAGACAAGCTTTCACAGCTTAAGCTCTGAACGGCCTATTGGCAAGGTGGCCATGTTTTTTCTGGCGGTCAATCAAACCTGCCGGCTCAGATCCAACAAGCACCTACACAACGCAAATCTGTGGGATGTGCTTGGATGATAAATTGCCAGGAGAACCAAAAATACTGGCCTTGCTGGGGACATCAGTCTTAATAATCTCACAGTGGGATGGCATGCAGGGCTGAAGCACTATGCGCATGTTTCTCGAATATCCTGAGATTGGTGCTTGACTGCAGGTGTCGTATCAAAGTATGGTTTGGTCAAGTGCAAAGAAGGTCAAGTGGCAGTGGTGGACGAGGGAGCCGTCAAGGTGTTAAATGACATGCTTTAGTCCTCTAACAAAAAGACCACAAGAATCCTGGACGTCTGAAGATTAAATCTGGTGCACTGCTGGAGTTTTTCGTGCAAAGCTTTCAGGCCAATGGAAGAAGTCATGTCATGTGTTTCCCTGCATGGATTCTTGATAAAACAAACAGAAGAAAAAAACAGTAGCAGCAAAAAGGAAGTGGAAAGGAAGCTTGGTTAAATAGTGTTTCTCACTAAAAGCAGGGCTTGATGTTCATGTGGATGAGTCAAACACTGTGGACATTGCTAGACGATGTGGTCACAGGCTAGAATTAATAATAAAATATAGTCTGTGGTACTTGCAGGCTGCAAAGAAGATCCCCGCTATTAAAGGAAATTGTTTTTAATCTACGATTTAATGTATTTTCATTGATGACAACTCTATCTTGACTCAGGATTGGTCTCCTGATGCCAGAACGCTACCCTGGGTAGCTAACACTACATATTTCCAAATACCCTGAGAAACAAGATGGGATTCTATAAAAGTGTGAACTTCTGAAATTCAGATTTTTGGTTTTAATTTGCTACTGTATAGTAAATGACCTCATACATACTTCAAACTGCACACACGTGTGGAGGTTATCAGCCTGTGCAAGAACATACCCACCACTGTGCAAAGGTTTTTGAACTCCATGCTCTAGAGAAGGGTTAAATATTTACCATTGATTACAATAAATGCGAAATGGCAACAATGTGTTTACCTAGCAACCAAACTGTTTACCCTAACAACCACATTTTCTGATCTCAGCTTTGGTACATGATTAAGACACTGGGGGTAGTGACAAAGGGAATATTTATTTATGTCACTGACACCTCCACAGCAACCTGACTGTTTACCATAGCAACCATTTTGGCATATCACTATCTCAGCTAATCATAGAGACGTTGGGGTTGGTTTATAATACTCACATTTACAAAATTTTGATTGATTTTATAGGTTTTTTTTTTTCTCCATAGGAGCCAAAAATTCTACTTTGGCAACCTTTCCATTTTGCAAGTAAAATAAATTTTTATTGGCACTTTATATTTTACCTCATATGAAAACTGCCCAGGAATTGTATAAAACACAATCACCTAAAATGATAAAATCTGAAGAAAAAAAATTAAAAATCAATCGAAAGCCTTTGAAACTTAGTAGAGCAGATTTAATGTCAGGTCAACTTTGATGATGATAATCCTGAGAATAAACCATTGTTTTCACGAAAATTATGATGAATCTGATGAAATACGCATCCGATGTCCCCATCTAATGCTTTTGGCTGCCATGTGTCAAGGTCCAAAGGGGCCTTTTAGGTTTACATAATTTTTACAAAAAAGTTTGTGTAAAAAAAAAAAAAAAAAAAGAAAGAAAAATTGACTCTGAAATAGAATTGAACATAATAAAACATTTCCTGTCACTTTAGATCAATTCATTACGCACTGAATACAAATATGATTTTTTTTTTAACGGAAAACTTATTTTCTGACATCCCCAGTTTATTTTCCAATGTCCGGCTCTTAAACATGGAAATATATGGAATATTTTAGTGTCACACAGAACTAATTTGTAGTTGATGAGCATTGGTTATGTAGTGAACCTCTTGCCCTGAGGCGTTTTAATGAAGCGGTACTGTTTTGTGGGTTCCATGAAAACCACTTCGACCAGTACGTTTGCTTAGGAGTTGACTAGACCCCTCCTAAGCCCCACACAGTATAGGTTTGACTGAGGTTATGGTCTTGATCCCTTGGGACGAGTGGTCAGCCCAAACTGTTTGCTTTCTTCACCCACCTTCACCCATGCTTTAGGAGAGGAGGGTCTCGGGGTCTAAACCGTGAGCTATAATGTTGCTCCAAACTCTTGAATTGAGTTCCCATGCAAATAAAAAGACTAACGTTAGGTCTTAAGGATAATAGAGCACATTGTTTCTCATTTCTCTTAAATTCTCAGCGCACACTGGTGCAGTGGTGCCTCGAAGGAAAGCTGTGGAAGTTCAGTTTGTGACCCTCTGGGTTGATTCCTGGACTACCCAGATTCAAGGGAAGTAGGTAGATAGCACAGATAACACGGGACGTAAAGCTTGCGTTACGTAATTCTACGTCAAAGAAAATCATCAAGGATTTTAATAGAAATGTGGCGTATTAGTGCGTGTATGCAGTCACTCCATAATTAATAAAATAATAATCCCTCCCGGATATTTTGTTAATTTTTAGCTGTTTAACTGTCTCTGGTTTACAGTGGAAGGAACTAGCCCTAGGTTTACCACTGAACTGCCACACTGGACACGTGCCTTTGGGTGTAGTAGTATATAACTTCCCCATGTAGCTCCCCTTGTGAATTGGAATTGCCAGTGTTGGTTTTTCCTCTGGGAGCTCCATTTTTCAAACACGCGCCCTAGGCTAATAAGGACAATAATTTTTAAACCCTTAAATGTCACTTAAATGCTGTTTTTCTGTAGCCAAAAAAAAAAAAACGTATGCCTATACTAGAATAAATCTATATTAGGCGCATGCTTCTGTGTAGCTTCTTTAAATGAACAATGTCACAACTCTATATCAACATCTGAGAGAAAGCAGCAAAAACTGGAATGAGACTACTCTTAGAGAAACTGCCAACTCTGATTGACAGATGAAAGCTGCTCCAGTCAGGACTCTTCATTGTGTCTAGTGAGCTGTTTTGATCAAGCAAATGAAATTGCATTTTTGTCAATATTATACCAAATATAAGCAGTGTTTAGTTACTCATGAACAGTGTTATTTCCAATCTTTCAGAAATTGGTCTGTTTTGTGAAGTCAAATGAAGATATTTGTGGGGAATATTACTACAAATTACTTTTCTCTAGTAAGCATTTTTCCACTGAAGACACTTTAGGAGACGCAGTCATTAGTAAAGGATCACATGACTATAAATCTTCTTTTTCATTGATTTTGACCAGTCTTGCTCTCCTGGATGCCATTGCCTGGAAAACACATTTTTTGGACACCATGAAAGTTCTCGTTGCGTTCAACAGAATAACAGCACACTGGACAGAATCAATCAAGTATATTTTGTCTGTGTGCATCTGCGTGTAAGAGAGAGAGAGGGGCCAGCGTACCACCCTGTTCCAGTGAAGGTGTCTGCCTGTGCAGTTTTCCGAGTGTGTGTGGTTTGTCAGTCTGGTATACACTTTGGCACTCATGTCTAGCAGCCTTACACACAAACACACCCTCAGACAAGCGTGCAGTGAACTAACATCTCTGCTGTCCATCCGAGGTGACATTAAAGACACAGTTCAAATATAACGTTAGAAATTCTGTCATCCATTAAATCTATTTACATTTTGGCCCGTAACTAAAAACAAAGCTATTATTTATCTCCAGAGTACCTTTTCATACATTGGATGAATATCCAAGGCAACAGTCTTCAAGAAATCTTTGTTTTCAACAGAAAAAAATACCCATAAAGCTCAGAAACCACTCAAAGAAGAGTAAACGGTTGGTACATTTAGGAAAACGACCCCTTTAACAGGACCCACCGGCGCAGTAAATCTAACGCCCATTACTCAGGTCTCTCTCTCTCTCTCCATTCATTCCTTCAAGCTTTCCAGAAGACGGAGGAAGTGTTTGTCCTCAGGACCAGTGGATACGGGTTATCATGCTTGGTTTTTCTATCAGATGATGCTGTAGGTTGAAGGGATGTTGTGCTTCAGCGGTTGTAAAACATCGAGGAATATGAGAAGATAAAAAAATCTCCTGCAGTCTCGTTGTAGATGTGAGTAGAATATTAATGTGGCTTATTTTTTAGATTTGATTGATTGACTTGACTGATCAACAATGATGTTTAAACTCCATTTTAAATATTATATTCTTTGACCTTAGAATTTGAATCTTATAAAGAGGTCTTTGCAAAGTTTTTGATCATTTTAGATGTTAATTTAATTTTAGATACTACAGGTATTTTTAGATGTTACTACTAGGTTAGTAGGTATTTTAATGTTCATTCTGCACCGCAATCTGAAACTTTATTATAAAACGCAATACATACAAAAAAAAGCTGTTTATGAATTAAAAAATTAAATTGTGCTCTGATTTTAAGTTAAAAGACATTGTTCTATTTAAGGTTTCTGTGGAACATTACCACAAAAAAAGTCAATTTGTATTTGTTTTTAAAAATGTGATACATTTTCACTCAAAATATACAAGAGTGCACATTAAAAAAAGTTTAATTTGTTAAATAAATTTAAACAAAAAGTTATATATATAAAAATATGACACTATTGTAGCGTAATCACTAATTGTCTCATACTGTGTTCAATAGTTTACCAGTATGCTGAGGCATTGGGGATTTGCTGTTTTCCTGTTGACTGTCCCAATACCCATCCTGTCCAAAACCACAACTAATCTCAGCACCAGACAGTGAGTAAAGCACTTGATAAATGTGTTTTAACCTTCATTAAGCTTTAGTACTTGGAGATTTCTTCTGAATGTTCAAGACTGAGTGAAGCCTGCCATCTGTTGGCTATAGAACAGGCTGCTTTGAAATTCCAAATGACCTTTTCTCGTCAAAAATCCAATTTAATATTAACTTTTACACTTTATACAATATAATTACATTTAATCAACATATTCTTGCCTTTGAATTTATGCTCTGACTGTTGGGGGGGTGAATGGGGTTGATTTAACACTCTTTCGACTACAAGTTCAACAGTAATCTAGTTATCAGATTGTCTTAAATACTACGAGTTTGTGTGCCGACACTTAGATCTTCATCTTGGTTGTCTTTTATCTCAAGCTCAAGAAAACAAAGGGCAATGATTCTTCACGGCCAATCAATGACTGGTAGACGTATCCAATATATTAGTTCTTTAGTGGGTATTTTATTAATAATTGAGTTCACAGTTGCACAGAATTTACCTATTGTGGTACACATGGCAATATAGCGAAACTAGGTAGAATGTCCAGCGATGAACATAATATTTCTTATCTTGGAGACAGGATGCAGTTTAATTGTCCATCAGCTAATCTTCGAGCTGTGTTATACACCCTCCTGGATTAGATAGGCTAATGTTTGAACATTCTCCCCCTGAACCTTGTTAATATTGATGAAAAATTACACATCTTCCAAACAAGGAGAACCACAAATAAACCTACATTTATTTTAAGGAGTTAACTGTTATAAAGGGTTTAAAAATCCATTTCAATGAACTTTTAAAATGAAAATACCTATATACCATTCACCAAATCAGTGACAATTAGAGTTAAAATCCAGTACTTTTTAAAAACATTTTGATCAGGTTTGGATTATGACTGAATTTGATAAAAAGGTTTATGCAAGGATATCTAATGCATGTTTGCAGCGGTTTTGATTTTGGCACAACGGTTACATTAAATTAAATTATCCATTTGTCACTTTTAGGCGGCGTTCAGTGGGTCATGCTCAGATGATGCACGATCGAAGTCGAATTCTTCATGACCGGAAGCGACGCACCTGGATACAGGAACTGCTTGAGCAGGTTCACACCGCTCAGGCATGGGATTCAGCCAATCAGAGTGAAGGAAGTGTGCAGTGGGCCCGCCCTAAACACACTCCCAGCTCCAAACACTTCCCTTTGAACTTTGACACAGGGGCAAGAGAGGAGCAGGAGACTAGCAAGAGACTGGGATATGACAAGCGACATCTAAAACCTGTGATGAAGAGGAAGAGCAAGATGTGCTTGGGGCGATGGCGAGAGACAGACACAAGGAGAGACAGGGGCTGCCTTTTCCACATGCGAGAATGAGGTTTAATGAAAAACTGAAGGGACGATTGCGCTGACTGTGACAGGACTGAAGGGGTTGGATCAGACATTATGAAAGCTAGTTGTGTGGCAATGTGTTGATATTGGTTCAAACGCCCCCTGGAAGTGGTCCCTAGTGGGAGAAAAACTGAATACAGGTGTAAACTGTCATCATTTAAATATGATTAAATATACTGGTGATATTGTGCCATTTGATGCATCAAAACACTTGTGGTGGAATTTGAACCATTGAAAATATACATTGAATGATGCTTTAAACTTTTTGAGCATTATGATTTCTTAGGCCTAAGATTATTAGCCCCAATCAGGGCCTCAAAGAACATGTGGGAGGTTTACGTGTTATCTCCTCTATTCTTTCCTCAATCCCTCTCCTCAAAATTGTATATATTGGAAACTGGCAAATGATTCTTAATATCAACCAATAGAACCCAGCTGTTCCAGATGATGTAAAGATGCCATACAAAACTTATTAGAGTCCCCCCCCCCAAAGTTTCTCTTTAAAATAACACTAAAGTTTATATTTTCTTTATTTCTCATAAACCACATTATTATTATTAGAACCATTGCAAGAAACTCAACCCTGTTTATGCATCCAAACTTACTATACTTTTTTATACTACAAACCTTAGACAATAAAACACTGTAAATAAATACTGTAAAAGGTATATAGGTAACACGTTCTTGCCAAATTGTAATTTGGTATAAAATATGCATTTGAAACCACCAAACCAACTTTGAGAATAATTCAATTGAGATCCATTAGCAATCTGTGGTGTTCATAAAATAAATTTAAGGCTCTATTTTATAGTCTATATATATATATATATATATATCTATCTATACTCTATATATGAGTCTATATCTATCTATATATCTATATATATATATATATATATATATATCATCGGACTTTTCAAAATGTTGTTATTTTTCTTCATAGCAATCTTATTCACGTATTTTTTAAACTGCATCTAGAGACCATAGCCCTCTGTGGCTTCTTCCTCTAGTTTGAACCGTTTTTGTCCTAAATTGTATGTAAGCACAATTACGTGCTTCGCATTGGTTAAACGTGTTTATTATCTGTAATCTTCACGAACATAAAGATGTAGTAATTACATTTTCACCAACGAGTTCTGGTTCCCGCGAAAAAATAACCGTCATTCAGTGGCTAAAATAGGATTCTCCCGTTTAACGACTGTTTTAAAGATCAAACTACAACGAACGACGGACTATATACTTTGGCTAAAAGATATATTTACGATTTACAGATGCCTGCTCGCTGTTTTTGCTTTTGTAGCCAATGTCAGTTTTAGTTGAAAAAGTTTCCATTTATTTTATGGTATTGAATTGTTTTTCTTTTTGACTTACATTATGTACATTACATTCTTTTTGTAACATATGTTGGTTCATGAGATCATAAACCACAAGCTCTTTTCCTAAATACAATTAAAGAATTGACAAAAATGCAGTTAGCAGACACAAAACAAAACACAACTTACATTTTTTTTCTATAAATTTTATTTGCACTTCAAAATTAGACCTCACATGCTTTTTCTGAGAAAGCTGAATGATTTCAGATCTCACTAAAAGTCAAGCACACCCGAAATGCTATTGTATACATAATCATACCTCATCATGGGTACTGGGTCTCTGATGAAAGCATTAGTAGTTTGTTATATTCATTATCTTGCAAAGAAACATACTTAATCTTTTTCAGCCTCAATTGGTAACAAAATGGAGAAACTGTTTTGAACCTGAAATAATTATTTGAATATGAATATTTTCTCAATTAAAGCTTTGTGTACAAAACATGCAAATGAGTGATCTAATACAGATCATCTGAAAATCTACCACATTTTCACGCTCATACTAATCAAAATAACACACCAGACTTTTTCAACCTGGCATTGTGTACAAATCTGTGCACAAAAAAAAAATCATTAAAAAGATGGCTCATTCAGAGATTATAGACATATGCATCCTTTTTTGTAGAACACAAAATAGGACATTTGAAGAAATACTGAAAAAGGTTGCATTGCGCTTCTATTTTTGGAGGTTTGTTAAAACAGATGCCACAACCAATTAATTCCAACATTCTTAAAAAAAATCTTTTGTATTAATTTAGTGTGTGTGCTTGTGTGTGGGGTGGTACTCTTTCTAAATGTATGCAGAACACAATATTTTGAAGAATATTTAAAATATCAGGCAGAAACCTCCAAAGGAACATACCAGTAGTGGCTGCTGCTTTAACATAAAACGCCAAAAAAGGTTTGGTAGAATTGAACAAAAACTGAAAACGCCATTTTTAGGGACATTAGTTCAGAAATCATTTATTTTGGGGAGAACTATCCCTTTAAACCTCTACGAATGCCTTTCACAAGCAAATACTAGCATGCTAAAATAACAAGGCACAGCTCAAGAACCTACTCCAGCCAAAAGAGATATTTTTTCAGTAATCCTCTCCTCGGCTAACGACCTCCTTGCATGTGGGTCTTAGAAGGATGGTGTGTTCAAACTGGGCTGTGTAGCATCCTTTGGTGTCACAGAGAGGTGGGTACGGGTCGATGATGCCCAGGTCGCAAAGATTCTTTAGCGCCATTAAATACTTGCTTTCACCTAGGCGATCCAACCAACGGCGGCAAAAGGCCAGCGTGCCAAAATTCTCATTGACCACATTCAGCAGGTGCTTGGCCCTGGGGAGTCTAGAAATAAGAGAAAAGGGGGGAATCCATGAACATTTTATAAATAAATAAATTCTATGTATCCGTGAATAAAAAATAAAATAAAATGTGGCTTGTTGGGTCACCTTTTCACCAGATTTTAGTAATGGCACAACTTTGCTTGATATTATTTAGCTCTACTTGCAACAGTTCACTTTACACATTTCCACCAACTTCCAGTATTGGTTCTAAGTGGACTTAGAACCCATACATTTACCAAATAATTAGATTTTTTTACTAAAATGGTAAAAAAGAAGAAGAAATAAACGGCACACCTTAAATACTGGGACAGCCCTCACCTTATTGGCACATGTCCAACTTCAAAATTTTTCATGTAATGGGAGCACTCCATGTCATCGTGCACCATGCCTTTCCCGGTGCTGCCAAAAGTCTCGATGGCATAAACCTCACCTTCCTGGAAAAACAAATCGGGCATCACCACCAAAGCAGTTTTTCAAAGCTGGTCGAGAGACTTCAACAGTTTTTTAATTTGTATTGAAGGCAGCACAACTTGCAGCTATTTTTATTCCACTCAAACGGATAAAAAGTTTATTAACCCCATTTTGCTGTTAGACAATTTTTATATATTAGACATGTTTTACCACTTTAAAATGAGTGACCATGTCCAAAGCCTCCTTTCCCAGAATTACATTTTCTTTTACAAATATTGATTATTTTAAAGCCTTTTAAAGAAGTTGTACTATGTAAAACAGAACCATTCTTTTTAAAGCACTACAGTATATTGAAGAAAAGTTATATACTTTTGTAATTTGAGAACCTAAACTGCGACCGTGTACAGTTCTCATGTACCCAGACTTGTAGAGTGTGATGAGTCAGATAACGGGTTCGTTGTTAACTCTGGCACACCCAGACCCTAATCTACACCCTCACAACCATATTTAAAGTATTCAAAAGAGTCTTTTGAGTTACTAGCATGCTACATTAAAATAAATGCATTTGATGTCATTTCTGTTTTTTTTCCTTTAAAATGTCCTATATTTATTAGCATAAACCCACATTTCTCTTTAAAGTCTTTATCACATTTATTTTATTAGTCTTGAATGATGTTTCTGATTAAATGGTAGGAAACTGAACCCTACCTCCATCCTGGTGGCTTCACCACCCTTCACGATGGGCACCGTCTTGCCAGCATGTATTCTGTACTGTCCAATAGAGTGACCATTGAGATTTCTGATCGGTTTCACTGTAGAAAGACAAAGCAATGTTAGAAATCATTTATTGTTCGTTTTTAACATTACAGTAGTTCCCTTTACAGTTATACCTTGGTAAGTTTTTCCATCGATTTCCACTTCGTAAGACTCCATGACCTCTTGGATTGCTTCTCCGATGTCACACAAGCGAACATCGATACCCGCACACTTCATGAAATTATTACAATCAATTGTTAAACAAGCTTTATATAATTATTTACAGTAAAGCATGAAGCAAAAACACAGTTAAAGACCCAGATGAGCCTCCCAACAAGTGCGCTGAAGAACCCCCACAGCATCATGCTCCCACCACCTTGTTTCACTGTAGGAATGGAGTTATTGGGACTGAATGTCTCTCCCTTCATCCTATAATCATAGGATCTCACAAAAGGACATATTTCCAGTATGTATCACTGAAATCATCAAGAGGTCCAAATTTAATTCAATTCAGGAGTTGTTTCTTCATAATTAAAAAAATAAATAAATAAAAATAATAATAATAATAAAAAAAAAACTTTAATTCTGGGGAACCTCCTGCAGTCACCAGCACAAGTCAAAATACTGGGTCCAAATAGGAACAGGGCAAAATCAACAGGCTTGCATTCACTGAAGTCTGTGTTCTAAGGAAATGTGAAAATGGACAAAAAGTGTGTTTAACCGAAGCTACAATTTACAAAGAGCTTGCCATGTTTTCTTACAAGTAAAAGTAACGCATTGGAGTGAACTAAAGAGTGAAGGGGATATAAACTGGTCGGTGGTGATGAGAGGGACAGGTGCAAGAGGTGAACAGCAAAGAAGCCAACTTTCTCTCCCTCTTAAACATTAAAATCCCAAAGCAATAATTTTAGGCGACCTTCTTACCTTAATTCCAGTATTTGTGGCAGCTTTCACAGCTTCCAGCAGCTTGTCGTACTTCGGGTTGAAGGCGACAGTAAAGGCACAGTCAATAATTCGACCTGGACAAAGAGAATCAAATATCAGGATGAAAAAACAAACATATTTTGACTAATTTAAACGGTTGCATTATTGAAAGTGAATTTAAAAAGCACATACACCAAGATAATGCGGTTGGTCTAGTTCTACATACGTTCCGTCAGATAAACGTGTAGCAACCTGCCACATTCTCTAGTACTTAAAAAAGCAAAGCTCAACAAAGTGAGAGCAATACTGCCCAACAAATGAAAGAGGGAGCAGAATAGTGAAAACCAAAATTGTTACTCCGTCATGATTAAAGTACCATTTTCCCAAAAAAAACCCTGGCTTTTTGCTTTGAAGTGCAGAATAGTTTTTAGCAGAGTGCTATACCAAACTAGTGTGGACCCCACCATTAATGTGCGTTCCGAAGTCAATCTTGCAGACATCGTCATACTGGAGAACAGTGGGGTCTCCAGCGTTGGGTGTGTAATGAGCAGCGCAGTGATTTAAAGAGCAGCCGGTGGGAAAAGCCAACCCTGCGTTCAGGCCGTTCTCCTTAATGAGCTTTCTGGAACAATCCTCCAGCCTCTGACTGTCCAGAATAAAAAAAAACAAGAGAAAAATCAGACGCGCTGTACGTACACAGCCAGAGATCAACCAAAGGACTTGTAAAAGAGCACAATTGGACTATTTCTCCTCTTTACCTCAATCTGAAACTATATCTCAATGTTGCCATCACTAATAAAATACGATTTCATCATGTGCACATTACACGATAAAAATAAGGTCAAAATGTAACACTTCCATTTCAATTCTAGTGCTTTTAAAGTAAAGAATATTTTTTTTAATCATTATTTAAAAGTTTGTTTTACATGCGACATTGACCTCCTCAATGCAAAAACTAGTTTGTAGACACGTAAATGTCGACAAATTACTCTACATTTTATTTTAATAAGAACAATTTAAATATGATAATCCAGTGTTACCGGTTGCCTTGATGCAAACTTTATTGTATAAGGAGTTATTTAAAGTTACTTTCCCTAAATTGTAGAATTTCTTCATTAAAAACCAGTTTATGGAGTAACTATTTTTCTATATGCATGTACTAATAACAACATTTCACAAATAATTTCTGCAAAATTATTTGACAGTGAATATAACGTACGTTCGAAAGGAGGCAAATATTAGGCACATAGTATTTTCTGCGTTTTTAAAGATTTAACTCAAAATATATGCACCGCCATGTGTTTAAATATGCCAACTTAATTAAATGACATTTGGTTGTTTACAAAATAACCATGTATTTTTGTATATTGTGAACAAATAATAGGTACAAGTGCTTTATCAGACAATGTCCCAATAAATACATTCCAAAGTTGTTTTTTTTAATAGCAAACGATGGAGGAGGAGGAAAAAAGGGGGGAATTTATCTTTAGTTTAACTACCAAAACTTAAAGTACAATAACATTTTCACATTTTAAAAGTGAAGAGTTATTGTAAAACATTTGCTCTATATAAAATATTATCTGTGACCAAATCATAAAAAAAGGGTGTCTGCTCTTCACAATTAACTTTCAATAACTTTTGCACAAAGGAGGAAATTCTTTTTTTTATAGCTTTCTCTTCAGTAAATACATCAAACATTTCTGAAATAACATACATTATTGACATTTATACACTGATTAGTTTTTAAATACCTTTTATACAATGAATTTAATTAATTGAAAAGTGTTAAAAACATAACACATTTATGTTTCTAGGACAATGTTTGTGAATAAGGGAAGCTTTTCAATTGGATGGTGAAAAATAAACGTGGAAAACCCCCCAATGGTATTTTCCCCTCAAATCAAACTTGAGATTTCACCTTTCTATACATTCTAACTGTTAAATGAACAAAATGCAAACACAAAATTTATTTTTTCTTCTCACCATATCTCGATCATGCTCAGGCCTGGTTTGATCCAGCTCTGGACATATTTTCGGACTTGACGATGAGCCTCGGCCGCTTGTCTGAAATCGTTCCACATTTCTTCATTCGCTTGATCCAGAAACTTCTTTTCTTCGCTGCTCGTCCGACCAGCGGCGGAGGATCTGATATAGACACAAACAAATAAAGGGCAATCCCCAAAAAAATGGGGGACAACAACATGTAATTAAGTAACAGAAAAAAAAAAAAAAAAACAACAACAAATCTTTATTTACACCAAGTACTTTACAATCTTCTCTATTATTGAATTGTACACATATTTTTACACGAACACAAGAGATATCCGGTATGTACCCATCTTGTGTAGGAGGGTAATCACATTCCTGACCCTTGGGATAAACCCCAGTGGTGTAGAGCTCACAGATGGGGATGGATGGAGGATCAGTTTGGGCTTTTGCTAAATAAAAAAAAAAAAGAGAGAGAGAAAAACGACAATTTTTTGATATTGCTTACATCGACATTTTTCCAGAACATACTGTAAAAGAAAGTTATTGTCTGAAATATTACTCGACAAGGTCCTCATCACAAGGAATAACGACATTTACCACATTCTTAGTTCGAACTGTATTTAATTGCATTGAATCAAGCATTTATTTTGCTCCATAGCGAATTCATCAAACTGTAAAATGCTTTTTGTAATAATCTCTTTTTTAATGTAATTTAACCACGAAAGGCACCAAAAATATAAAATGTATTTTTATTACTACTACTATCGTTATTAACAGTTTAAGATTCAGCTAACAATCTTTCATTTCACATTGGATGAGCAAATTTAAATTTTGTCATGAAAAGAAATAATTTTAGATGTAAAAAAAAACCACTCACATCCTTTCTTTTTCTTCTTTTTTTTCTTCTTCTTCCCAGTTGCATCACCTTCCTCGCCATCTGTTGAAAAGCATTATACATGAATTCAAGCACATTTTAAAACGTAAAGAAGATTTTAGCTTGATTTATACCTTCTTCTGCCTCGTCCTCTTTCTCTGGCTCCTCTAAAGTTTGCTGCTCGAGTCCTTTAGTCACTTTGGTGATGCCATTCTCTGCGTCTCCATTCTGGTTTTCTATGTGGGGGGGAAGGAGAGAATAAAAAAAAAAAATAATCGCAACGTTCGCAATGATCTGGCAGAAAATATATTTATGCCTAAAACTAATCAAAGTTACAGATAATATCTTCATCAATGAATTTTTTCCTTATTGATTAGTCACCATGTGACGACACTATGGGTTTGATCTCATTGTTTCAGTTCAGCTTGAAATGCAAACAGCCTCAGGGTTGTAGAAAAACCTTATTTTAGAGTCTTGTTTTAAGAAATACATTTATTTTATGATAAATATCGATGACCGAGTTCTCTGTACTTCGATACCGTTTAAAACAGCACACTACGATTATTTTTAGGACACATCAAATGTAATCCAATAATGAAATTAACATGATTTTAAAATCTTTGTTTCTATATACCCCCCATGCCACAATCTAGGGAAAATGGGTGTGGTCAGGCGTGGATTAATGGGATGCCAGGGAGCCAGTTTACAAGTAAAAGAGATGTGCATAAAAATGCTCATTGTCTAGTTGGAAAGTAGAGACAGCAAAGAAGTGGAGGATTGCTGAGATGCTTCTTTGTTGGTTACGATAACTGGTGGTCATTGTTAACAGATTAATCTGAAAAAAAGCATTCCAAATTCATTACGAAAATAATCGTTAGTTGAAGCTTTAATCACAAAAAACAGGGGATCTTTGCTATTTAAACCTTAAATATAAAGTGAGGGGTGTGGTAGCATGACTGACCGTTCAAGAGAGGTCAGAGACACTGTACATACAATTACAGGATATCCATGCATCAAGAATTCCATACATCCACATTTGAACAGTACAAAGAAATTGTGAAGGATGACAATTTAAAAGAGATATCAAGAAGACCCAAATCCTGCAACGTAATTTATGAAAAGGAGGGATGAGATTTAAAGAGAGATAGAACACAATGATAGGTTGGTGGTGGTATAATATCTCGAGTTTAAGTTTCGGGAGTGTTTAAAAAAAGGATTGTACACTACATAGTACACAATTTAAGACATGGCCACTGATTTACATACCTATGCGACCTACTGCAAAATAATCAAATATGACTTTTGGCAGAATATACAGAATACAGTAAAATAACATCAGTGTATTGAAAAAATATTTTAAAAATAGTGCTCATCACAGCAAAAAATAAAAATAAATCACTTGCACCATCTGTACATTTTTTAAGCACGTGGAGTCACACCGAGCCGTCGTTACACAACTGGCACGAGCTGTTTCAACTTGCAGATAATAAACAAAGCAAGAATGCAAAATCAGCTAATTAACTGAAGTTCTGGTACTTTTAATCAGTTTAAAGCGGATGTCGTCTGAATTCGAAGTGAGATTCAGCGATCTCTGATGGGTTTACCGCACTTTGCTGTGGACGGCAGGGCCATAGCTCAAGTTTAGCTCGTATTTATTACCTACGGGAGCCGATTTTCCCTTCTTCTTCTTCTTTTTCTTCTTCTTCCCAGTTTCGTCAGATGGATCTATATCTTCTTGAAGAATATGTGAGTCTCCATTGGACAAAATCTGCGTTTCTGCAGCCGCGGACTGCAGCTCTGGCGTCTGCTCGTCTGCCATTATGTGACCGCGCACAGACTTCTGGGAACAGCGTCATAAGGCTCTATGATGGATTCTTGTCATATCAGCAGAATATAAATTTTAATTATATTAATAGCTTTTAAATATATTAATATAATCTAAAATATACTAGTGACAAATTAATTATAATTAATACATATAAAAATAAATACATAAAAATATTTTTTTTATAAAAACAAAATAAGTTTCCCAAGATATTTCTCAGGTTTGCGATATATTGTTGGACTTTTTTTAAATAGTCAGGGCCCTCTTTAAAAGAATAGACTGGGAAAATAACTCACTTTCTGGACTTCGGACACCTTCATTTTGTTTCCATGGTGACCGAGGTGTCATTCAGGAAGCGGAAGGACCTAGTATTTCCTCAAAACTTTTGTAGCCTAATGGGCTAATACGCTTCACGCTGAGACAAAGTATAACATTAAACTTCTCTAGAAGTTAAATAGGCCCAAAGTACTCTATTTTAGAGACTGTAGTATATGTACTGACGGTAATGGGCGGATCAGCGAGTAAACTACCGAAAGAACTTCTGTCAGAGTATCAGGTGAGATACTAACAAAATACCTACGCACCCAACTTGCTTGCCTGTTTGTCCATCTAGAATGTTGTAATGATTTCTTTTTTATCCGTTTTTCACAGGAGCTTACATTTCTTACAAAACAAGAAATATCACTGTGAGTATCCATATTGTCATATAGTGCAGTTAATTTGTATTTTCACAAAAAAAAAAACTTTTATTTTACACCTTTTCTCTTTAACCAATTAAAATTAACCTTTTTAATGTTGTTATTCGTTCTCATGTATTTTAGGGCATATAAAAGGTTTTCTGAGCTCCAGGGCAACGAAAATGGACCGTATAGCATTCGAGTGTCCATGGAGAAGATTCTGACACTTCCTGAACTTAAGGTACATTATATCTTATCTAATTGACATAGCTCTGTTTATGTATTATTAAGTTAACACCTTTCTGTCAAGAATATCCTCTCCATGCCATCTCTACAGAAATACAATGTGTATAAGATTAAAACTTAAAGACACTCTTTTTCACATGCTGAAATGTTTAAAATGTATTAAAATCTTTGGGTTATTGTGGTTGGCGTCATTAAGGCTTAGATATGTTTTGCTGGTGTGCTTTTTATGGTCTGCTATATGTTCGTCACCTTGTCATGGATGGGGAAAATGCTGTAAACAAAGAATGCTTTTGGAAATCATAGTATTATTCTTTACATTGGCATCAATTAATGAAATGCAGTGTATGAATAAGAAAGAAATCTAAAGAAAATCAATATTTGCTGTTTTTATTGAACTGTCAATCATAACCTGTCACAGAAGACTCTGGAATTATTGTAGCAAAATCATATTTGATTTGGCCTTTGACATGGATAAAGTGCTAAATTCAATAGTTGTTTAAATCACACGTTTGTTCCAGTCAAACCCCTTCCGTAAGAGGATCTGTCACGTCTTCTCAACCTCAGAGCATAAAGATGGCAGCTTGAGTTTCGAAGATTTCCTGGATCTCTTGAGCGCCTTCAGTGATTCAGCAACCCTGGAAATAAAATCTCACTATGCCTTCCGGATCTTTGGTAAGAGATGAGATGCTTTTAAAAGTCCTAGTTTACCGTGCATCTGCGTGAGACTCTCTTTATCAAATAACGGACCTTTCAGAGTCATAACAGAGACTCTTTAAAGAGAATAAAACTTGTTTTTTAATACACTATGATAAAATATAATTTAATATTAAATGAACATTGAATTACCAGGAACCTGAACAGAATCTTTTTTTTTATCAATTAACAAGTTCAATTGTACTTGCTAAAATAGTTAAATGATAAAATAACAAAGTGTGTTTTATATGATTCAGACTTTGACGACGATGGCACCCTGGATTCTCGAGACTTGGAGAAGCTGGTGAACTGTCTGACGGGTGAAACTGAGGACACGCGTCTAACTGCTGAGGAGATGAGACAACTCATTACCAATGTGAGGTCACATGACTCTGGCCAGCCATTAAATTTTAATGAAAAAAAAAAACCACGTGGACTATATTTGTTGATTAATTTCTGAATTAACTATTCCTTCAATGTTTTATAATGTGCTTACAGATAAAAATATTAGCTGGTTGCAAGGTTTTAAATGTACTATGAACACACTTTGTTTCCCCGAGGTTTATAGATTTAGGGGGTGGGGGTTCTAATCACAAGCTTTTGAAATTAATGTTTATACAAATGTTGCTGAAAAGAACCAAACCTTGGAGGGGCAGTGAGTGAGGGGTGCTTCTGAGTCGTGATTTTTTGGCTGTTTGTTCCTTTTATGAAGCATTTAGACCTAGTTTATGTATACAATAAAACATTTCTTTTGAACTCTCACTGCAGGGGTGTTTTCCAGTCTTAAAACACTTGGAGTGCCCCCCTTATTGAACGGCAAGGGAAACACTGAGTTTGAGAATCAATTCTTGTTTATTCTGCAGATACTTGAGGAGTCGGACATCGATAAAGATGGAACTGTGAATCTCTCAGAGTTCCAGCACGTCATCTCCAGATCTCCGGACTTCGTCAGGTGTTTTTATTTATTAGCACTTCTTTGATTTCAGTTTTGAGCTTTAAATCATTTTGAAACTTAACTATACAATTGGTGTTAAAAATGACTTTTGGAAGATTATTTTCAAATACCATATCATGTATTGTTTTGGTGCAGGTTATTGTAGGAGAGTACTATGTATCTTTTTAATCAGTTTTTAATTTAAATTTAGGTAAAACTTAAGGTAAATGCAAAATCACATGTGGATTTCTCTATTACAAAGCAAGAAAATCATTGACAAATCATCTATATGTTTTACATTTATGTTAATTACATATAAAAAACATGATTTTTATTATTTAAGAAGCAAATGTTTAAAGACTTTAATCCTCTTTTTCCCTTTTTCTTTGCAGTTCATTCAAGATTGTGTTGTGAAGTTCATTCTAGCGGTCTCTGGTCCAGATGTTTCACCCTCCCTTGAATATTTGACTAATGTAGCATCTGAAATGTGAATATATTCTGTTTTTCGATTGTTTGTATGCTTTCTTAGACTTTTTTTGTCTTTCCAAAAAATCTTTATAATAACCTAATAATGTAATTGAGTCTTCCTTAATTTTAAAATAAAATAATTATATAAAAATATGTCATATGGAAAATAGAAATTGTAAAGTTTACTACAAAACTTGCTGCTGTATTGTATTATTAAACATGCATAGGAACAAAAAAAAATCATACTGATTATTGGAATTGGATTATTGTAGCTGTTAAAAGACAAATCCCAATAATTCAGGCGTCAAAGTTCGTAATGGTATTGATAAGCCAATTGTGTCTTTAAAATACCTTCCAAAAGAACCTATTCTGTATTGTTATTTCTTTCGTCTGTAATAGAACAAATATTTATAATCCTATATTCTGGTTGATTTCCGAGACAGGAAATACATCACAACCAGGAAGTGACAAGCTCTTTAAATAGAGCAGCATAAAGAGATTTCCCCTCTATTGTTTCCAGTTTCTCACAGAGCTGACAACTTCTCCTCTGCTCTCCTGTTTACTCCCTCTCCAATTTCCTTTCTTTTCTTTTTCTCTCTTACACATAGACCACGTGATTTAATCATGTTTAAGTTAAATAAAGCTGTGTTTTCTGTTGAATTTTCTTAAAGAGTCTACTTACTTGGTTCAGAAATTTGTGTGTTACTATATTATTCTCTCATGTCCTCAAAAAATGTGCAAACAAATATTTAAATTTTTTTGAGAACTATGAAATATATCAGAAAATAACACAATATTCAAATCAAGAATGAATGCAATTTGATTTGCTCGTTGTCGGAAAATGGGAATGGGTTAATTTTACATAACTAAAGACACACCTCATCAAGTCAAGTTATCCTGCAGTTAAACTCAAATTCAGTTAACACCAACCTCAACTAAAAATAAATGTGACGTTTATTGTTTTCACCATACATGTTAGGTCATTTTTCAGACCTTACAGACACATACGTGCTCCATAACCCACAGACCACATCTGTAACAGACATTTTGTGAGAGCAGAAATACTCGACAAGTTCTGGCTCGTCTGTGCTGCTTTCACTCCCATGGCCCAACTGCCCATACTCACCTAATAACACAGAAAGGCATTAAAATTACAACACACATTTGCAAACTTTTGACAGTACTTTTTCAGATATACCATGTCATATTTCATCACAAATAGTTGCATTTATAACACACATAGCAACCATTTCACAAAGTGAAAATTAATCAAGTAATTGGATGTTGCTTTCGATGCTATGAATGTTCCACAAAACGAAAAACACGAGTTCTTCCGAACACTGGCTTGCTCCTTGTAACTACTCTTTGTGATATAGAAAATATGAATTTAATAACACTTAACAAAATGCATCGCTAGTACGTTTAGCATTACTGTTCAGAATCATGCTCTTACCCCATCCCCAGGTATACAGTTCTCCTGCACCTACAAACAAAGGAGAAGAGTTTGTTGATAACCATAATTAAATGCCTGTTTATGACCAGTACAGAATCTCACTGGTGACTGCGGCTGTGTGTCTGGATCCACAGCTGATTCGGCTGATCTCTGAAACGTTAGCAATGTCAACCAGAGCAGGAAACGCTTGAATGGAGATAAATACATCACTTCTGTGCTGTTCATCTTCATTCCCAGGCTGTTTAGAGTTTCCTAAAACCGAAGATTGTTACTACATTACGATTTCTTTAAGATAGGTTTTAATGTCTGCAGACAATATACTTTTAAAAATAAGTGTTAATCCAAAATTAGTGATAAAATCACTCAAAATGTGGCTATTTTCGAGAATTGTGCATTTCTTTTCAAATGATGAAAAGAAAGATTTTTTCCTCCAAAGTGTAAAGAAAACAAAATACAGAGAAAAGTTGAATGCTAAAAAGTCCTAAGAACACAAAATACAAAAGATTACCACTGTGTTTAGTTTTGCGTTTTCCCTCCTCCAGGCCTCTAGATGGCAGGCCGAGCTGCCCACTCTCATTCCATCCCCACATGTACAGATCCCCACCAGCTAAACAAACACATTTCACTCAATCTGCCCAAAATGACTAAGTGAAAGGCTGAGTTTGATCGTTTAAGGAGGATTTTACTGCTAACTGCAGCTGAGTGCCAGTTTCCAGCCGCTACGGTTCTGATCGGGACGCCCCACAGCGCCTCCAAGACCTGAGGATCCTCATGTGATGTCAGAGCACCATGACCCAACTGACCATGGCTGAAAAAAATAACACAAACCAAACTAAATATATGATAGTGTTGCATCAATAATACGATTATTTTGTTTCAAATTTCCACAGAATCCCTAATGTTTTGAGCATGAACTCAATTAAATTGAAGAATTAATGAAATTCCAATACCTTCCTGAGCCCCAGGAGTACAGCATTCCAGCTGCTGTAAGGAGCAGAGCATGTTCTGAGCCGAGCACTAGACTGACCCCACACAGATCAGCAGAGAGGGTGCGGAAGAATGGCGATTTGGGCAGGATGTACCCTCCAGGAACCAGAGGAAGAGAGCAGTCTAAGAATCAAAATGCAAAAATAAAACACCCAGTGAATTTTTTTTGGAAGTCCAATTTTTACATGAAAAAAAAAAGTCTAGCATTGTGCCAAATAAATCTGTATGCCCGAGGCACTAATAGAATCCCAGTGAACATGGGTCTGCTGAGTCACTGTAACCCTGAGGTTCACTCATATTTCTCAAAAAAAGTTTGTAGTGAATCTGGAACCTGAGAGAGCTGGTCTCTGTGTCTTTTTTTCCTTTTGACTCTTGAGTTCCCTTTTTTTAGGAAAGGGGTCAAATTATACCAGAAAAGAGAGTTGGCACAATCACGGGTAGTTTATTTTTCTTCAAAAAGAAAAAGCTGGCCTCAAAATAAAGCACGTATAAACTGGCTTGATCTTCTTAACCTTTTAGTTAAACAATTACCGTTTTGATCAGTGGCTCTGTGTTCCCGCTTCCAGATCTGCCTTGTGTTTTGCGGCTCTTGAATTTCCCAGATCTCTACCCGGTCTGTGAAACTGAGCACCAGGAAGCATTCGCTGATCAAAGCATCGGTGCATCCCTGACTTGATGCTGAAATTATCTCAGAGGAACCAGATGCAAACCCTGACAAATGAACCTCACTGTGACCTGAAAGATAGGTTTTTAGAGAATGAAGCATGCAGGTGCATGCATTAAGTTTAAATGCATACATTTAAAAGTTAAACAAAAATGTATACTTGAAGGATACATCTAGATATCAAAAATACTATGAAATATTTATTAACTGTATTCATTTATTTTGAACACATAATAATAAGAATAATACGGAAACAAAATTAAAAAGTATTTAAAATTTGTTTTATTGACATACCCCATGTTATCTCATAGTAAACAAGAATAAAAAGTGCTTATTTATTTTGTTTGACTCACAGGTTGCATGATGGAGATCTGCCCTGGAGCTCCAGCTGCCTTTAACCCCACAGTCCGAAGCAGAAACCAGCAGCTCTGGTGTGCTCACTTTAACCTTCGCCTGTCCACCCGACTCCACTGGACAGATCTGGCCAAAACCATTAAATCCAAAACCGAACCAACACCCCGACATAATCTGGCAAACGCAAATAAACTACATTTGATTTAATGCATGGTATGTTTCTACGGGACCGCGATTGAACGATTGCTGTCAAAATAAAAGCTCTTACTCATTAACGAACGCAGTACGCTATACATTTCATTGCACTACAAGATATGTATATATATATATTTTTTTATAAATTATCTGGAGATAAACGTAATTATTTCGGTCTGTGCTCGTCTACGTTAAATTTGTCTTTAACGCTCACTGCAACTTTAATTTTGACATTTCAAACGATTCGCTGCCTTTACCGGAAGCGTGTCACTTTCCAGCTTCACTTCCAGTCTATGGCGGATCTTCTAGCTGCTGTCAGTGTCGGCGTCCATAACGACTGTCAATAAAACACAAAAACAGTAATTTACACGTTTTTCACATCGTTTACCACAAGATCAATATTGAGGCTTGGGCTTCAGCAGCTTTGGGGCGCCAGGTGAGGGTTTATTACTGCTCAATAAAACAATTCATTAAACTCACCGGGTGTGCGCGTGAGTCCTGGAGCAGAGTTCAGAAGCATTGGCTAATAAATGTTTCAGGTGTTTTTTTTTAAAAAGCCCTTTAACTTAAACATCTGCCTTGTTTATTATTTCATCTGTCGTGATTTAACCAGAGTAAAATTACTATTTAAACGTTCGTTTAAACAATAATTCGCATGTATTGTTAGCTTTGACGTTAAGCTTGTAGTCAGTTTATGTGAAAATGGAAACAGTACTCAAGAAACATTTTCTTTTGGGCTCAAATCTAATATATATATATTAGTGATATACATACATACATTTTAGGACTAAAAAGATGGTATTTATGTACAAAAAACACAGTTTTAAACAATGTACTTAGATTATTAGACTGTCCTGTTTAATCCTGTTTACAATTGTAAAGCTTGTTAAACACATTTTTAACTAACGTAGTTATTGTAAGTATATTTATCATACATCTCTTCTTCTGTATAATGTGTGGATCCTGGATGTGTCTGTACCCCTGGCGTTCAACAAATGAGGCAAGAAAAGACACCAGGAGGCCACAATTCTGGAATAAACTGGTTTAGTGGTTGAATTATGAATTTGTCTCGTTTTGCAGTGATGGCGTCTCTGTCGGAGGAGGTGCTACTGGTGGTGAGGAAGGTCCGTCAGAGGAAGCAGGATGGGACGCTCTATTTGATGGCTGAGCGAATCGCCTGGGGACCCGAAGGGAAGGATCGGTTCACTGTCAGTCATCTCTATGCCGACATACGCTGTGGGTTCTCCTCACACTCTGACGATTCCAACGTTGATTGTTTTTAGAAGCTTTCCGTGGAGACTGACTTACAGGAACACAGTTTATACAGAAAAATTTTCTTTGGCTGTATAATCTCTAAACGTTTGGGATTTTTTTTATGATTATAGACAAGTATAGGATTCACAACTTGTTCCAAACATGTTGAAAATCAGTCATGAGCTGAAACAGAAACAGCTGTGTAGGAGGTTTAAAACCAAGGTGAGATTGAGAAAGACAGTTTGTCGTGGCAAGATTGAGACAGTGATCCAGCAGACCCATGTTTGGTTAATTCAGAAAGAAGATGATCTCATCACCTGGTTTCAATTAGTCCCTTTGGATATTTTCCACAGATTTAGAAAGAACATCTGCCTTCCATCACATCTTTTGTGGAAGTTCATCCACAGATCTTTGCCTCTCCTTGTGGTCAATCTGACGTGGACTTTTAGCCAAGGAGCCCAAATGAAGGATTATAGTCAGGTGTAGCATCCAAAAGTTATACCAAACAGGTGCTAAGGATCATCAATGTTGCGTAGGTTAAAAAACAGTTATGAACTGAAACAGAAATAGCTGTGTAGGAGGTTTAGAACTGAAGAATTTGATAATAAATACTTAAAATATAACCCTACCTTTCTCTCATTTTGTCTGTGCAGGTCAGAAAATTAGTCCAGATGGCAAAGCCAAGATCCAGCTCCAGTTGGTCCTGCACACTGGAGACAGCACCACCTTCCACTTCTCCAACGAGAGCACGGCGATGAAGGATCGGGATGCCACCAAAGAGCTTCTTCAGCAGCTCCTGCCCAAATTCAAGAAGAAAGCCAACAAAGAGCTGGAGGAGAAGAACAGGTGACTAATGGCCTTTTTGATTCTGAGTATGTCAAGGGCGATTGTCGATAATAAACAGATAACACAAAATAAATAGCAGGTTTTTCCATTTTTAATAACGTTACAATAATGTTTATTACAATAGCAAAAGTACCTTTCCCTCCAATTTCTACAAACAACACTCCACAGTAGAAAAACGTGTCTGAGCACTATAACGAATCTTGACGATAAAGGAATTGTCTGCAAACCTCCAAGAGTGGATTGTTTAAAGGCAGAAAAATGAGGCAAATGTACATATAACTCCAGTGTAATCACTATTTGTTATGTTGGAAGAAAACCATCAGCCAATATCATCTTTAAAAAAGATTTAGCTAGGAACAAGAAATAAATTACGATGACTTTTGATTTGATGAAAAACCTTTAAATCATTCTGAAACAATGTTTTTTTTTATTTTTTATTTAGGATGTTGCAGGAGGACCCTGTTCTCTTCCAGCTCTATAAGGACCTAGTGGTGAGTCAGGTGATCAGTGCTGAGGAGTTCTGGGCCAATAGGATGAGTCTGAGCGCCGTGGATCACCCACTCAATAATAATAAACAGGAAGTGGGCATATCTGCTGCTTTCTTGGTGAGTTGGAGGAAACATCTGCACTCTTTTTATCATGTTTTCTTTCATATCTTGCACATGTTCTTCAGTTTTGAGGATTGTGCAGTTTTAACTGTTTTTGAAATTTTACTCATAATCTATTACAGACGACTCTGGAAAGAGTTTGCAAAGATTTAACAGAAAACGCTGCTTTATTTAGTATAAACACTGAAATAGCTGCCATTCTGCATTGATTAAAAAAATAGACAAAGGAGCAGTGTTTGGGGGTCAAAGAGCCAAATGACCAACTTCCTTTTTGTGATGTAACTTCCTGTTCTATGTCAGAAATGAACCAGACAATTGGTTCAAAATATTATTTCTATCAGAGTCCTAACGTAGGTAATGTCTCGTTAATGTCTACAGGCTGACATCAGACCCCAGACCGATGGCTGCAATGGCCTGAGATATAATCTCACCTCTGACATCATCGAGTCTATTTTCAGGACCTACCCCACAGGTGATTGTGGAATGCTCGTTAAATATTTATATACTATATATATATTATATTTCCCTGCCATCCACAACATATCTCTACGTCAGCTTTGAAAATTTCTTTACACATGGGGTTTTGTTTTTGTATGGAATTGTATGAAACCACTATAGATGCCCATTTCCGCCAGGTTTCAACAACAAAAAAAATGGCTGTGATCTCAATTTTTTTCAGCCTTTAATGTCAGGACAGCGAAGAGGAGAGACAGGAAACTAGGTGGAGGGAGAGTGAGGGTGATAGAGGCAAATAAACTATCATCGTTCTGTGCAACAGCACACATACGTATCCTGGCTGCTAGCCACTAGGCCACAGCGAGGACAAATGTTCTACTTTATCTCAAAATCCTGACTTTTTATCTCCTAATTTTGACTTTTTAGCAACTTTTTAAAAATACCTGGCAGAAATGAGATCACATAGATCACAAACCCCTTCATCAAACATTGAAGCATCATGCTAACGACATGCTTAACCATGCTAGCATCTTGCTTATGAAATGTTGGTGTAAACCCACTTTCTCATTTGTTTTGCAGTAAAACAGAAATATGCTGAAAACGTTCCTCACAACCTCACAGAGAAGGAGTTCTGGACAAGATTCTTTCAGTCTCATTACTTTCACAGGGATCGCATCAACACTGGCCAACAGGATATTTTCTCGGAATGTGCCAAACAAGACGAGAAAGGTACGGGATGTTTAGTAATAATGCCGGGGAGTATTTTTTAGGCATGTTAAAGGAAAATTATTGCTTTTATTCAAAGCAGATGAGAGAAGTTATTCGGACACTTTTAAAAAGTGCTTTATTGGTGTTCTGATGCATTGTGTTTCAGGGCTGAAGACAATGGTGACGCAGGGAGTGAAAAACCCGATGGTGGATCTGGTTGCACTCGAAGATAAAACATTAGATGAGGTGAATTCAATGAAGCTTTCTCTCTGTTGAAAGGAAAAATTCTCCACTTAACCCATATTTTCTTTTAAGACCAGAAACTAAGCATCGGTTTGTTACCAAACTTTGGCTCCCTGTCTGCAAAAAGCTGTATTAAAGGGACATCTGAGGCATTTTATCAGATGTAGAGATGATTCATTATTGTATTTGTGTATCGAATCACAACAAACCAAGGTCATATTTAGGGCCCATGACAGTTTTCTTCTTCTTTCATTTCTGACATTTCCTCAACAGCCTTCTGTTTCTCTGCAGAAGGACAGGAAACAACAATAGTGCAAAAGTATGGTGAGATTAAACATGTATTTTTGGCTTGTAGTAATACCCACAACTCAGAATTAACATTAATTTGTCACATACACAGTCAAATTAGACAGACAGGCAAGGGATAGACAGGTAATTGTTGAGAGGTAGTATCTTAGAAAAAAAGAAATAGGAAGATTAGCTAAAAAAATACCCCACCCACATTGTTCTCCGAAGGGCATTGTGAGATCAGGGTGGAAACAACAGCACATAACATCAGACTCAAGATGTAACAACACAGTAAGAGGGGAAGGGAGGGATCCTGCCTTTCTACTGCAGCCATTGGTGCAAGTAGAAAAGTCCGACATGCAAATAACAATCAGGTGGGTAGGGAAGAAGAAACGGAGGTTAAGTAGGTTTAGCTTGAGGATGAATGCAGAGCTCCTTGTTATCTTGTTCTCCAGGGGAGTTGTTTTGACTTCATAACAGACTTACCTGAGACAGACATTTAGTCTCCATCCGTTGGATAGCTGTCAGTCTCTCTCTGATGATGTCCAGTGATTCAGCTCTGCCCACATCAATTTCATCTGGCCAGCTTGGTCATGTTTTGAACTGCACTGACCGCTTCTAACAATTGCTGAAATCTGATATTCCAGATTCAACATCTCCACATAATACAATCAGCAAAACCCCTGTTATCAAAGCTGAGTATAGGTAGGTCATCCAGGGACAGGGCACGCAGGCACACGATGCACCACATCTTTCAACTTTCCATTGGCTCCACTTGAATTCACACTGCTTGTGGAGAACTAAATTATTTTTCTTTTCATGTCTGGCTCCACCCACACCGTCAGTATTAAATATCATTACACAGTGACAAATCCTGTCATGCTAATGATTTTATGCTGAATCTGTGATTGGATGGCTTGGAATTTTATTTGTATGTGTTTCCAAAGGGCTATGGCACAGCAACAGCTTCTTCAGGGTCCAACTCTTCAAACAAAACTCTTAGAGAAAACAGCAATTGCGCCATAATCAAGCGGTTCAACCACCACAGCGCAATGGTGTTGGCAGCTGGGCTGCGCAAACTGTAAGCTACACCAAGACAAAACAACCCTTTCAGTGTTGCATGTTTGATATGAAGATTGTTTACTCATTTCTTTTAAATGCATTGAACTTTTATAATGGACTCCTTTCCCTTTGTGTTACAGGGAAACCCCCAGTGATCAGGCCAGTGAAACCAGCAGCACAGATGGGAACTCCAGAGACTCAGATTTCTTCCAGCCGCCGCTTAAGAAGGTGACCCATCACAGACTGTCACTAATATATACCGGCAAACTGTGCAATCCAGCATTCTACAGACAACCTTAGATGTCAAAATAAAATGTATATTTTAAATATGTATAATGTAACATTGCACTAAAAACCTAATAATTTTTAAAAATATATGTAGTAACTGTTATTGAATTATTGTGATAATCCATTATTTTGAAGATGCTGGAAGCAAGGTTAAAGTATAGAAAATGGGGCTTTATTTAGCTGTAAAACATGTCAAATGCTAAACAGCTAACAAACCTTGCTGCATTGAGAACAAAGAAAGCTGGAGGAAAGGGTGTATGGAAAGAGCGGTGTCAGAAAGAGCCAAGCAGGTCTTTCAAAGTTTACAGAGGGATCTCCAACACCCTGACTTCTAGAGCCTAACTGTAATGTAACTTCCTGTTTGTGATGTAACATCCTGTTCTATTTCAGAACAATAGGATTCAAAGTATTTTTTCTATTACATAGCATTTTAATATCCTTCATTGTGTGTTAATCTCTATTAGCATACTATAAGTTAAGCTGACGCTTACAATACTTTAAATTATTTTCCATGCGACTCCTGTTCCTTACCTTCAGGTGAAGCTACAAGAAGCCATAGAATATGATGATCTTCAGGGTGACTCGGGTCGAAAACCCATCTCTCTGAATTTGAAGAAGTCAGACAGGTAAAACATCTTATTTCCCTGAACTTTCCACAACTCATATCTAAGAGAAATTTCACCAAATAAAGAATCTGTGATAACTTCAGATTGATAGATTCAGGAATTAATGAATATCATTTTTGTTCTGTAAGGTATTCCCATGGGCCAGTTCCTCTGCAGTCGCAGCATTACTCTAGCAGTCAGGACATCATGAACTCAGTCAGTGTAATACAGAATGAGATGAGGAACTACAAGCCCCGTCTGACACAGGTACAACAATATCTTGTTTAAATTCTAAATTTCTAAACAGGTCTTATTGAAAATATTTATCAAAACCCACTATAGAACCCACTATGGTTTAAGTAGGTGTTACAGATAACTTGGCTTTATTTAGCTTTAAACACAGAAGATGCTAACAAAATGGCATTGATGAAAGCGAGACAGAAAAGGGAGGGAAAGGGGAAATAGAGGGGCCTCAACTTCATTCCTACAACTTCCTGTTTTTGATGAAACTTCCTGTTCAATCTCAGAATGATAGGATTCAAAAAAGTTATATTTTTATCAAAACAAAAGGAGCGTTAATAAATAGACACAGATGAAAACGGAAAGTAGTTTTAGTTACTTTGGTGAACATGCGTTGTTTTTTTTCCCTTTAACTAACCTTTTTTTGTTCTTCTTTTACTTTCGGCTTTTCCCAGTTCAGGGGTCGCCGCAGCGAATCATCTGTTTCCACCTAACTCTGTCCTCAGTATCCTCTACTCTTTCACCAACAAACTCCATGTCCTCTTTCAGCACATCCATATGTGTCGTCTTTGGCCTTCCTCTTGACCTCTTGCCTGGCATCTCCAACATCCTTCTACCATTGTAACCACTCTACTTCCTCTGCACATGTCCAAACCATCTCAATCTGGCCTCTCTGACTTTGTCTCAAAAACAACCAACCTGAGCTGTCCCTCTGATGTGCTCGTTCCTAATCTTGTCCATCCTCGTCACTCCTAAACTGAACCTCAACATCCTCATCTCTGCTACTTCCAGCTCTGCCTCTTGTCTCTTCTTTACTGCCACAGTCTCCAACCCATACATCATAGCTGGTCTCACTACTGTTCTGTACACCTTCCTTTGATTCTTGCTGACACTCTTCTGTCACACAACACCCCTGACACTTTTCTCCACCCACTCCAACCTGCCTGCACTCGTCTCTTCACCTCTTTTCCACACTCCCCGTTGCCCCCTGTAACCTCACTCTTCTACTTCCCTCCCTCTCGTTCAAACACATGTATTCTTTCATTCCTCTTCTTTCTAGAGCAGTCCTCCAACTTTCCAGGTTTTCCATCAACTGCTCTCTGCTCTCACTACAGATCACAATGTCATCTGCAAACATCATTGTTCACGGAGATTCCTGTCTGACTTCATCTGTCAACCTGTCCATCACCATAGCAAACAAGAACGAACTCCAAGCTGATCCTTGAACTCTTCTGTCTGACCTACAGCACATCTCACTGCTGTCTTACTTCTCTCATACATATCCTGAACTACTCTGACGTGCTTCTCTGCCACTCCTGACATCCTCATACAGGACCATAGCTCTCGGCACCGTGTCATACGCTTTTTCTAAATCCTCAAAGACGCAGTGCAGCTTCTTCTGACCATCTTTGTACTTCTCCATTAACAATCTCAGAGCAAAAATTGCATCAGTAGTGCTCTTCCTGGGCATAAAGCCGTACTGCTGCTCACAAATATCCACTTCCCTTCTTAGCCTAGCTTCCATTACTCTTTCCCAAAGTTTCATTGTGTGGCTCATCAACTTTATGCCTCTGTAGTTGCTACAATTCAACCCTTGTTCTTAAAGATTGGCACTAGAACACTTCTCCTCCATTCCTCAGGCATCTTTTCGTTCTATAAAATCCTGTTGAATAACCTAGTTAGGAACTCCTAACCTTTTTTTGTTATTTCAGTTTTTTTATTTTAGTTTTCATTGTTTTATTTAGTTTTGTCAACTATAATAATCTTATGGTATTGGTTGGCGCCCTCCCTAATCAAAGTTTAATTGATCGAGGCCCACAAAATATCCAGAAGGATCACAAGTGTCCCAGGTTCAACCTGTTCATCCTTAATGGAACCTTGATTGGCCGGGGCATATTTTTCTGCTGTCCAGCCGGAGTTCTTATGATTGATGTCCAGTCATAGCTTGAGAGCAACCATTTATCTCCAACAGTTTCATAATTTGTCATCTGGTGAATAGTATCAAATATCATAATTACATTTGTTTGATCGTATGTTTCAGGTGATGTCAAGCAGTGCAGCAAGCTCAGCCATCACTGCTCTCTCTCCTGGAGGAGTTCTGATGCAGAGCGGAGGTGCTCACACCGTCCACCGTGAGTCTTTGTGACACATCACTGCTTACAAAGTCGCTCTTTTTTTCACAAATTGTGTTTATTTATCCAGAATTAATCCCCAGTGACATTCAGAGTGAACTAAAGCACTTATACACAGCAGCCGGAGAGCTGCTGCGACACTTCTGGTCCTGTTTTCCGGTTAACACTCCGTTTCTGGAAGAGAAGGTTTGCAGTGTACCTCAAACAAGGCTAAGTGTGGGCTTAACATTTAGATTCTCAATGATTTTGTTACTTTCAGGTGGTGAAAATGAAAACAAACCTGGAGAAATTTCAGCTGACGAAGCTCCGCCCCTTTCAAGAGAAGATCCAACGGCAGTATTTTAGCATGAATGTAAGGCCACGCCCCCTCCATTATCTCTAATGCGTTCTACTTTGAGGTATCGTTAATATTTATTGGATGAATTATACGGTTTAAGTCCAGCACAAAACTGCCGCTGAAAATAGAGCACCATCAGGTCCCTGTGAGCCTGGTTATTATTCATATGCAAATGTTTTAATTAATCACATTTCCGATGTGATTTCAACAGCTCACCGGGCACCTAGAGGAAATGCTTCAGGCCGCGTACGGCAAATTTCAAGCTTGGCAAACTCGACGAATGATGAGAAAAACCTGAGGAGACGGAGAAAGATTCACAGAAAAGACTACTGCCAGCTGGGGCAGATCCTCCAGCCAATCAGAGCTTCATATGCTAATGAGCACTGCCTGGAGAGAGGCTAAGAGCTAATTCTGTCATGCCATTGGTCCTTGTCGGGATGGATCATGACAGTCATAATTGTAATTATTTCCTTCTCTTTTTACTTTCTTTGTTCAGTCACTTTTGCCTTCCCGGTTGTTTTTGGAGGCAAGATGTTAAATTTTTTAGCAGTGTTGTTTTTCTATGACGACCAAGCTGGGTTCAGTGGAAACCAGTGGAAAGATTTCTCAGGAACTGCTTAATGCACCCAAGGGACAAGCTTTTAAGGCGATGATGAGGAGGAGAATGCAATGATCCAGTTGAACGCTCCCGAGACTTGAGGCTGAATTGGAATCAGATGCTCAAGACACGCCAGGGGGTGTGGAAATAGCAATACTGTAAGATACTAATGAGCAAGTAAAATATTTCTATGTTGTGCATTAGGGATCTGTGTGCCACAACCATGCACTGCTTTGTACCATGTCTTCTCTAGCTGCACTGAGTTATTGTAAATAAAGGCAAGAGTTATGTTTGCGTGTTGTCGTGATATTTCCTCAAAATACCTAAGAAAAAAAGAAACTTGTCAGATTATCGGTTGCATTATCCATGTTCCACCAAATCCCAAAGTACCCCACTGGATTGCAGTCGGGTGACTGTGGAGCCATTCCAGTACAGTGAACTCAAATAACCAGTCTGGGATGATTGTGTACACTGTGGTCATAAAGGGAGGCAACAATACTCAGGAAGGCTGTGGTGTTTTCCACTTTCCAAGTAACTTAAATCACCTGTCTAATGAAAGGTAGCATGTAGATGTTAAAAAGTGTTGGAGCTAAAACTGAGCTGTGTTAATGCCACATGCAAGAAGAAAGAGAAAATAAGAATGAGGAACATTATTGATTGTATTGTTTATATAAGTCTAACCCATCGATACCAATTCAGCCTCAGCTTTTTAGAATTTTGGAAAATACAGTGCAATGTCTGTTTTTGTCCAGCTTCACATACCTTTTGCAAACAGAATTAAGGGAACTAATTTTAAAGAAGCTCACTAGTCACACATAAGCCATTTTGTGGTGATGATGTCAAACTCTGTTGCACTACACCCAGACTACATAGAGCAGATGTGGTGATGAAATCAATACTCAAGACACAAAAGTCATTCTAGCTAGAATTTAAAGGATTTTCATACAATAACATACATAAATGTGGAGTTTATACACCAACCGCAAGGTCAAATCATGTGAGGGTTTCTATTTTTGCTTGGTGGAGGTTTTATTCTCCCGAGCATCTCAAATATCAATCAATATCAGCAAGAGCTTGAAATGGACCAGAGGATTCCGGTCGATACACCTCCGCGTCTGAGAAACGTGTTGTTAAAGCGCAGCTCAATTTGAACATTGTGTACTAAAATTGTATTTATTTCAATGTTTGGTTCGATATAAGCGAATCTTATATTCTTATATACTTTTTTATTTACATGGGTGGCAAAATAGTTCCCTTCCCAAGTATGTATCCATGCGCGTCACATTGAGAGGAGTTCTGAGGAAAAAGTAGTCCCAGTCAGCTGTCAAACACTATACAGGAATTACAGCGGCACAACAACGAAGTGGTCGTTTTTCACTCGTTTGTGACTATTTTTCGAAATGTTCCTGAAATAAATGCGCCTGGAGCTCCTGAGGTGGTAAACATGTCATTTTATTCTCTTAATTTTTATGATAGATAACCGCTAATGTGGCACTAACTAACTAACTTCAGCTAAGTTTGTTTCATTTTTATCGTGTACATTAATAAATAGGTATATTACTTCAAATGCTCAAAATAATGTACATTAATTGTCCATAAAGGACAAAAACGGGTTTCAATTTAAGCGTTAAAATCACAAAAGTATCTAATAGTAGCTTGTTCTGGTTCAGGTTAAACTTTAAAGAATACTAAACTGTCTTTTATACACAACACGACCACAGCGTGTAATAAAAATAGCTAATTTAACATTATAAATAATATTGGGAGATGTTTTGACTAGTTGGTCTCGTGATTGGTTGTCATGCTAATCGGCTAACCCGTCACTTTGATTTGTAACGTTAACTTTAAAGTTTAGATTCTCGTTTGTAAAGCCCAACTAACTAGAAATTCGGGAGAAAACAACTTTTTGAAGTGTTAAAATGTCGTGTCTGTAAAACCGGTCAGGGATTTTCATTATCAGTTGACTCAAAGTGTGGTAAAAACAAATAAAAACCAAAAGTTCCTAAAAAAAAAAAAAAAAAAAACGTTCCATCGCATAGCAACCGTCTTTCGCGCTCATTTAGAAATCCTTAATGTGATATAACTGTTCCCGTAAAGCTTATACTGTAGTATAGTGGCTTATGTTTTTAATTCTCTATCAAAAACAAGGAAACTACTGAAAAGCTGAGGGACAGGCGTGTGGTCATGCTTTTTCAATTTAATCACATGACGCTATGCATGTGTCCGGACCTACAAACCACTGAGCTCATTTTGCTGCTTACTAAGGTTCTGTTTAATTTAATATTGTAGATATTAGCCATTTTTGGGGGTTAAAACATGTACTGTGCTGTGCTGGTTATTTAGGGAAGTGTAGAAAAAAATCATGTAAACAAAGATGCTTTCAGTAGTAGAAATTATTGTTTATTTTTGTCAACCGAAATCATGTCAATATTGTTCCTTGTGCCTTCAAGCCAGCCTCAATTTTGGTCTTTTATCCACCAGTTATACCCAATGATTATCAGCGTCACGTCCAGTAATGAGTTGAGGCAGAAACGGTTGTGTAAAAGGGTTAAAATTGGGTGAGGAGCAGCCAAATAAATATGCTACAAAGGTGACTGTTTCTTGTCATGCCAAGATTTCATACGGCAACAAAAACAAGGTTGGTATACTGCATCAACAAGTAGACTGGGGTTTCAAGATGTGCTGGCAAGATGATGCTCAACTTTGGAGATCATAGATGCAGTTGTTTGCAAAGAAAACACTTTTGAGTTTGAAAGATAGCTTAAGCCGTAAAAATGCATACTCAAGTATGCATGAAAACAAAAAATGTTTGTAGAAGGACTGCAGAGATGTAAAATGATGAGTGAAGCATGGTGGAGGTTCCTTGAATGTTTGGAGCAGCATTTTTGCAAATGGAGTTGGAGGTTTAGTCAGGATTAGTGGTGTTTCAATGCTGAGAAATACTGACAGATCTTTATCCGTCAAGCAATTCCATCAGGATGACTCCTGTGGTTCCACTGGAATCCTGCTCTTCTCTTCTGGCAGAGTTTGACTGTCTGGACCCTCTGCTCTCTGCCCTGCGACTGGACTCTGGACGCATCAAGGTAAATATTTATCTACAACTTTAGCTACATATAGTTTTATTGAGGAAGGGTTTATGACATTAGCTGTTCTGACTGACCTGGATTACATTTGAAGTGCCATTAACAATCCAACCATTAAATCAATGATGTTTGGGGGAAAATAAAAACATTTAAAAACTATATTTTTATTGAGTCCAAAATGTAAAAATGAAGAAAAAATGATAATTAACATTCTTATAACAAATAATGTGGGAAAAATAAAATAAAAATACACAAAAAAGAAGATATCAAAATGTTTTTACTATTTTTTTTTTTGAAAACTTGTAAATATAAATTAAAAGCAGGAATTCATATTAAAAGATAAATATCTTTCTTTTTACAAATAGATTTTTGGGAAAAAATAATAGAGAAATACACAAAAAAGAAAAATTAAACATTAAAGAAAAATGTTTTTTTATTGCATTGTTTATTATTATTTTATAAACTTGTAAAAATGTATTAAAAAATATATTTAATATTGAATGATAATGGAAATAGATGTGTGGGTCAAATAAAGAAAATGACAAAATTTTTGTATTGCATTTTATTATCATTTTGAAAAATAATACTAAATATTTGTTAAATTCTTTCGATTTATTAATTTACTTGACTGCTTACGCAGGTCTCTTTTGTTTATAAAATTGTAACTGAGAGGCAACCTAATATAACTGGACTTTTTTAGATTTGTTAATTAAAGGACGTTAATAAGACATTTAATGTTAACAATCCTCTTTTCATTCACTTGGAGCCTTGAAGAAAATGTCAGTAATGAGCATTTTAACCAAATGTTATTGCTAAAAAACATTTATTTATTGTTTATAAATACTTTATTAACGATAATCTGAATCTAATGCCTTTTCCTCTTGCAGTGTACATGCCTCTCGGTGTCCAGGAAGTGGCTCGCTTTGGGCACGTCTGCAGGTGGACTTCACCTCATTCAGAGAGACGGCTGGAAGCAGAAGCTCATTCTCACACACAAAGTACACACAGAAACCACCTTTAGATTGTTCCTCTTACAAAACAAAGCAAATCTTGCTGTTTGTAAAGTACCTTATGTTAGGGAACGAGTGAGAAAAGGACGAATATTGAGGCATGCATGACTATAGTAGCAATTATAAACACTGGATTATTCAAGAGCGCTCTTATATACTTTAACCTTTTTTATTACATATTGTATACTTCATGTCTCAGTTGGCATCACTGTCATTAACTCATGAGGGGTAGGATATTCAAAATATGTTTGACGTGTTTGTTTTTTGTGTGTATTTAGGAAGGCTCAATCACACATGCCTCATGCTGCCCTCACGATGAGGACTTTATTGCTGTGGCCACCAGGTATTGCTCCTCTAGGCTTATAGGTTCAGGTGTGGTGTCCACTAATGATGGGTGGGTGTCCACTAATGGTGCATTAACAGGAAGGGGTGTTTTCCAGTTTCAACGGGTTGAGACCCCCTTATTGAACGGTAGGGGAAACACTTCATTTATAAAAGGCATACTGCTCCACGGTTTGTGGATTATTGGGAATTGGCGACATCTAGTTGTGAAATCTCAGATCATGGAAATTTTTGTAAACGTGGATGCGTAAATATTTACATCCCAAGATCTTACGTGTTTTTAAAAACAGAACAAATGCAGTGTATCCGATTAAACACTGCACTTTTAGTGTAGCCTAAATGACCAATGTACTTTTGGAGCTGTGAATAAAAAGCTTAATCTGAAATTAATAAACTACCGTAATTTCCTGTTAAATTCTATGTCCCACTCAGTCAGGGTTTGGTGGTTGTGTGGGAGCTGCATTTGGAGCGCCGTGGTCGTCCAGAACGTGCCTCTGTATCCTGGGAACACCGTGGACAGGGCATTACCTCTCTGTGCTGGGACACCACCACACTGCGAGTGTTTGCTGGAGACACAGGAGGAAAAGTATCCTGTGTACGAGCTGGATCATCTAAACACGGAAAGGTATAAACTCTCAGAACAAAGACATCTGTAATATTTAAAAGTTATGTTGCTTTATACTTTTGGGGAAAGATTATTGAGTAAAAATGTTGTTGTTAGAAAAAAACAGAATACAGTTGGAAGGCTCTGCTGTAATGCGTCACCTTTAGTATTCTTTTGATTCCCACTCAGAGAAAAAATGAGTATTGTGCCGTTTTCCTCAGGGCTCAGCATTTGTGATCTTCCCAGTTCAAACCATCACCACAGTGGATTCCCGAGTGGTTCAGCTAGGGTACACAGAAGGGCACCTGGTAGTCTCCTCTCTCACCCGCTGCTACCTGTGTGACACAGAGCGGTGAGTGCCACTACGAGACAGATCAGCTTATAAGAAAATAGCAAATGACTTTGCCAATTTATGGATCTTAAAAAACTCATAAAACTTGCAGTGTTTGCCCTTAATTTGTCAGAATAATTCTCTTAAAAATTCTGTCGGCCACTTTGAATTAAATGTATAGGTGCTTTCACTCCTGTGCTTTTAAACACTTGTTCTGGATGAGATACAGATTTTTTGGCCCTTTTTACAGAAAATATGAATGACAAAAGCATTTTCCCCACTCATAGTTAGTGGTTTGATTTGATTGTGCTCCCACTGTTAACAATGGTCACCCAAATAATTTATTTCTACTCTGCACAATACAAACGTATTAACACCTATTTTCACCCAAAATGGGGTGAATGCACCCGCTGTTTCGTCTGGATGTTGTGATGCTTTAAAATAAACAATGCAAAGATAAGGGCCATATGTGAATTGGTCTTAACCTTTAAACCCTGTGGTATAGTGTTGGATACATTTGCGCTGTTTCAAGTCCCTGCTGTATTTCCCAACCCTTCCCAGTCTCTCTCCACTGTCCTATTAAGAAAGGCAATTGCCAGAAAACATTAAATAAAATTTTACCATATGTTGTTTTTTTTTTTTTCGTGGACTGGTGCTTTTAGATAATTCTAATCATCTCTGTCTCCATCTCAGGGAGAAGTTCTGGCGTGTGGGTAATAAGGAGCGAGATGGCGAGTTTGGCGCTTGTTTTCTCTCAGCAGGTCAGAGGAATCCGTCAGTCACTCTTCCTCCTCCTTCTCCTCCTCTTCTTTACTGCGCTCGCCCTGGATCCCGAATCTGGGAGGCCAGTTTGAACGGAGAGGTCCTGAGCACTCACCAGTTCAAACAGCTCCTGGCCTGCCCTCCACTTCCACTTGTCTCTTACAAGTAAGTGTTTGTGTGCTCAGCACAGATTTAAAACCAAACCACTAAATTACAAACAAATAAACCGAAATTCCTCCTTCAATCTCTTTTTCTTTCCACAAAGGAGAGAGCCGCGCTTCAATCCAGCACAGATGAGCCCGCAGTCTCTGGCATTCACTAAACTACTTCAGTTTGGGTAATAAGTGCATTATTGGCATAATACAATAAAGAGTTGTATTTATGTCACATTTATTTTCCTTTTTAGTGACCAAAATCTTCTAACCTGGACAGATTCTGCAATTTACATCTTCACTCCGCACAGTGGGCAGGTTCTGCTGTGGACAGAAATCAAAGGTGAAAAATCAAAGCTAGTGATGTTTATCGGTAGATTCTGTATAATAATAATAATACAAAAAAAATTATATATTTATTTATGGATATTTAGATATTTATAAAGAGAGAAATCTAGTAATAAAAAAAAACCAAAATATTTATGGAAATTAAGTAACTTTAATCTAAGTACTTTAATCTAAACTTTTCCAAAGAGGGTTAGATTGGATGAGGTAAAAAGTGAATGGGGGTTGGCCTTGTTTACTAGCCTTTTTTAAGTTAAACTTTATGGAACAAAAACATCTAATCAAATTATTAATATTTTCAAAACTAGAAAATGTGTCGGTGAATTTATTTGAGCCATCAATCGTTAACTTTTAAATTCATAGCATGGCTGTGAAATATTTAAAACTAGTTTGTTCATAACTAATAAACATCCATTCTCTTAGATTTTAAAATGTTTTCACTTCTGAAAACGAAACATTCCTTTCATTTGACTCACACCCTTTTGTAAACATCTACAACGTTTTTTTGTTTCTAAGAGCCTTTGCACAGATGAACCATTTTACGTGTAAAACTTGCTTTGTCATGTTCTCCTCGTGCTTGCGTCGGTTTCCTCACAAAAACATGCGGTTAGTTTAATTGAATAATCAAAATTCTCCTTAGGTTTGATAGTGTGAGTGAATGTTGCCCTGCAGTGGACTGGCGACGTGTCCAGGGTGTACCCCTGCCTCTCGCCCAATGTGCACTGGAGATAGGCACCGGCAGACCCCCAAAAAACAATAAGCGGGTTGGAAAATGAATGAATGAATGAACTTGCTTTGTATCTCGAGGTACCACTGCATATCAAATTGTGTATGAATATAAATCTTCTATTTATGTCTAATTAGTGATTTATACTAAGTTAATTAATTAATGTATGTTAACATTTGAAGATGTTTTAATGAACTCTATTTCTCATCCTCTTCTCACTACAGATGTGGTGGAGATCTCAGTTTTCCGTAATGAGCTGTTTTGTCTTCATGGCGATGGGCATTTGTCTCACCTGTCACTGGTTTCACCTGAGCGATGTGTGGAGCGACTGATGAAGAAAGAGCACTGGCCAGTTGCTGCAACTGTCTGCTGCATTTTTCAGAGCAACATTGCAACACCCAGGGTATTTAAAGACAGACAATAGACACAATTTATCTTTTCAACATAGTGCCGCTCTCACACTGTCAGCCGGATAGAAATGTTATATCACAGTCTTTTAAATAGCTTTTGCCATTGTGGTTTTTGAATAGTTCTGCCATAACATTTCTTCACAATCTTAATGTATTCTGTTTATAAAATGTGTTCCAAATTTGTAAAATTAAATACTTAAATTACTAATAGAGATAACAGTACAGTGAGTAAAAGAACAAAAAAACGACATGACAAAAACAGACATGGGCATTCACCAGTCATGTGCAACTAGAAAAAACATATGGCCGCTGAAAACAAATACATGACTGGACACAAAGAATCATGGAAATTCAGCTTAGCGGAGCTTGGAACCAATTTCTCACACATTACAGAAATATTGCAAGACATCTGAACGCTATGATGCAGACTTTGGCAACACAAACTTACCAAAAAAAAAAGACCCAACCAGGATATTATAGACAATAAGATAGGAAACTATTATTATAGATAAATAAATCTAAACCAAGGCTCTGAAAGTAAGGTTAAAGAAGATTTAACAGAAAACGAAGCTTTATTTAACTTAAACATTCGATGTGAATCAGCTTAACACACACAGCATTGAGAGAGAGAGAGAAATATGGTAGGAGGTGCGAGGGAATGAAGGAGGGATGAAAGACAAAGAGGCCTAATCTCTCCATGCTACTCTATGAGTTTGTAACTTTCTGGTTGTGATGCATTTCGTGTTTGTGATCCATTTCCTGTTTTGTCTCAGAAATCACCAAAAAATAGGATTTTTTTTTTATTGCACTAGACACAGACCAGGGATGGGAATTCCAGCATTTGAAAATGAAATCCCAGCAAGCACACACACATTAGCCCACCTTTTCTCCTCTTGACCTAACCACCTTTTGTTAATGTTATCTTTTCAGTAAGTTTAATTTTTCTTTGTACGAGCCCCAACTTTTATTACTCGATAAAAGCTTTTCATGGTTTCTTTGAGAATTTATCTCAAGCGCCAATCAGCTTTTTTTCTTTCAGGCCAGGAAGTCCCTCCCTATTGATCGTCTGGAGCAGCTCAAGGCTCAACTAAGCTCCAACTCCCACCAGCAGCTGATTGGTCAGTTAGAGGAAATCATCAGCAAACTGGAACCATTGGACTCAGCCTGCAGCAGCCGCAGAAGCAGCATTTCTTCTCACGTGAGTGTAAAAACACAAACGAACAAATGCGAGCGCTCAGATTTTTGTGCACACTCTATATTCTGCACGTGTTTTCGAAATGCAAAATAACTCTTTCCTTCGTCTTTAGGAGAGTTTTAACGTTCTTGATTGTGGAATCTATCGCGTCATCAGCAGAAGAGGCAGCCAATCAGATGACGACACCCTCTCCCTCGCCAACCAATCAATGCTTGAGGAGGAACGTCTGCAGGAGTTCAGTTTCACAGAGGAAGAGCAGGTGGACAATGGTGAGGGAGCAATTGAGATTTGACTTCTTCTGTGTGAATTCTCCAGTCTTTAGATTTTATTTCCTGATATCTGATATTAAATAAACCATTTTGATCTTTTTAAAGGTGAGCTTGCCTTTAAACTCGGTTATGACTCAAAAAATACTTTATCGTTGTGCGTTTTATTGGTTTTATAGTAATAAATGTGTGTGAGTTTGATGTATATTAAATAATTTTCAATAACACACACTAAAAACATCAGAAAGCGTCAGTTTTATCATTTGAATATCCGAAATATGACGCAAATATTCTTTTCTCTTAATTGGTTTGTGATCTCCTGAAGACTCCCAGTATGTGCGCGGAGAGAGTGACCGTTCAGACATCGGTTTGCAGTTTCTTCCTCTTCCTTTCCGCTCGAAACCCCCTCGGGTTGCTCTGCAAGCCGTTCGAGACAGGTACACACTTCCTCTTACATTTCATGCTAGATCAAATCTGCTGTGCTCTGATTGGTTGGAGCTTAAGGAAGTGAAATTCGGGCTATTTTTAAAACGCAGATGTTGATACCCAGGGTTCTGTGCATTCGTTGATGGTCTTTGTGGTGGAATTGAGGATCGTTGTTGGTGATATTGGTGTTTGACAGTGTTTCCAGCTTCATGAAGAAGACCACCGAGAAGATCAACACCCTTCAAATGAACACTGACCTGTGGCCTCGACCTGACCTCAGAGAGGGGGTCCAGAGTGAGACCTCTGCCACATCAAGCCCTGTCCCAGAGGAAGTGGAACATGAGTGAGTCTCCTTCACTTTGTTTTGATCTTTGCCTCTCGTTTAATACTTCTGATTGGTTTAATACTAGATTTGGTTTGATAACTATGCATTAAAAACAGATATGCAAATATATTTCCCAAATGACACTGTGGCTATGTTTATTTCCCAGATTGAACTCCGAGCTGTCCAGCATAGAGTCGGAGCTGCAGGAGCTGAAGGCAGCTACAAAGAAAGCCATGTGAGTTTATAGTGCTAAAGGATTGTAAGTCATTTGCATACATAAGTGTAAAAAAATGTAATTAATAAAAGAACAACAATGTCATGCATGTGAGAAATAAAAATCAGTTCGGTCCTAAATGCAGGTGAGTTTAATGGTGACAATGGATCAAAGTGTTGGGTCTTTTCACACATGCAAGAGTTAATTTATTGTTTATTAATGTCAGGTTGTTAGAAGGATGAACTCAACAGCTAGAGCTGACAGTTAACAGATCTTATTTATTGAAAAAAATAAAGACAAATTAAACAAACAACCCTCGATGGGGAAAAGCAGGCAGAAAGAACAAAACTCAATAACTTAATACTGAACTAAACTAGGAAAACAAGCAGCAACTTACATCTAAGGGCGACTATAGACTCGAATCACGGGACCCTGGAAAGCGCAAGGTTGTAAGATGAATCCGTGCCTAACTATGGACAAATAGTAGTACGCATAATCACACAATGTACATCACTTGACAAAGATAATGATTTATTAAGATAACTGGTGGAACATGACAAGACCTGGAAAACAGAAACACAAACAAACACATGAAAGGGCACGTGAGAGTGGAGGATCACATGAGGGATCGCTGTGGAGAGAAAAATAGGGTGGAGTAACAGAGAAAGAAGTAAGAGGGCGCAAGAGAGCAAAAAAACAAAGTGGCAAAAATAAAAGGAACATAAATAAGAGTAAATTGATAACTTTTAAAGGGAGTAATGTCATCTGTAATTTAATTACAGCTCTGAACACTGCTCATCAGATCATTTCTGCTTGCGCTGACCCCATGAATAATCATAACTATTGGCCAATCAGAGCCAATAGTTATGCACATATAAACAAACTGTTTTGAAGATCATATTAAAACAGTTTCCAATATAGTAACTTTTTATTTATTTTTTTTTTATTGTTGTAAACGCAGGCGAAAATAAACCTGATTTGATCTACATGCTCTTCTTTAGATCTCAGATCCAGGACCCCATGGTTTTACTGGATCCTTCCTGTCTCTGCGCTGTACTACAGGAATGGGCACCAGTTCTGGAAAGAGTTTTAGGTCCGGAGGATCAAACCATACCTATAGCAATGACGAATCAAGAGCACAAGAACTCTGAGGAGGAGGAGCTTGTTTCTTCATTATCCTGTTGCGTTGTGGTTCAATCTGAGGTTCCACTCTCAACCGATTTGGAAGAGTCCCCAAAAACTTTAGGTTCTGAGAGCCTTCCTTGTTCCATCGCCCCAGTCAGAGCGCCGTTCCCTCCTCTACCAAACCATATAGAGTTAATCCAGCTGTTTTCTCCTAAACCGCTGCCACCAGATTTGCAAAATGACCTCTCGCAACTGGTTTGCCTTTACATTGAAATGGGATGCCCAGGCAGAGGAGGAATCGAAAGCATCTGTGTGTTCCTCAGGAGGTACTTCTTCCTGTTAGACCAAGAGAGAATGAGAAAGATGTGTGTGCTGAGGTACAGAGAGAACCGCGACGTGCTGAAGGCCTTCATCGCTGGCATGCTGGGTAGGTTTCTTGCATTATTGGTGTAATGCGCTACTGTTTGAGGTTTAACTTGGCTAATGAATAAAGATATTAAAAAGCACTATTTTTATACTGTACATGAGTGTAATGAAACCCCGGGATTCCAAATAAGGTAATGAATGGTTAATTTAATTGTAAGTGTACCATTTTTTTTATTGATTGTGTAGAGTTTACTCAAGCCAGTAAAGTGGTGGAGATTATTCAGAAAGGAGATCTGCTGAAATCTCTGAGGAGCCTGAGGGAACTTCAACCTTGGAACGCACCGCTGCTACTTTCACACCTCTACAGGTACAGTTTAGTATAGGGTTGTTCCGATTCCGATACCAGTATCGGAAATGCTGCCGATACCACAAAAAAAAATCTGGCATCGGTATCGGCGAGTATTTCAGTCCAAGTACCGATTCGATACCATTTTCCTAAACATAACCTAGTTATGTCCGCTAGCTTTGCTTATCGCTGCACAGCGGAAATCATTTCTTCATCACTGGTCAGAATGCAAACACAGGAAGTTGTGTCATGTTGCCACAAGCAACCAAGGAGAAGGACAAGCCGTGCAACAAACATTGGAAGCTTCATTCAAACAAAGAGAAAAGTTTACACAAGACAGCCAACGAGCAATAAAGATAACCGACAGAATTATCGAGTTATTGTACTGGATGACCAGCCACCGTCAGTGGTCAAAAACATGGGCTTTCGCCGCTTAATTGAATATTTGGAGCCCCGGTACAGTTTGCCTGGTCGCAAATATATCTCCGAAACAGCGCTCCCTAAGCTTTATGAGAGCTAATACAGGGCTAGTAGTATCTACAGCTGTATATACAGATACACACTTGGTATCGGATCAGTACTTGGTATCGGCCGATACCCTGAGCCCAAGTATCGGGATTGGTATTGGGAGGGGAAAAATGGTATCGGAACATCTCTAGTTTAGTATAGTAAACAAATTTGCTACAAGCCGATGGCAGGACTGGTTCAGTGTGATGATTGCACATATATTTGCCTCCGTTAAAATTTGCGCTCTCAGTGTTCACCTTCATTTGATAACACAAAGTTACAAGAAAAATGGCGCACCTGCATTTTTTTTAACTTTTTTTTTTTTGAGTTTTTCGACAGAATTAAACTGTCTGGAAGTTTGGATTAAATAAACCAAGCGTTTCCAGTCAAGTGCACCCAACTAATCAGACACTCCATGGAGATTACGTCTAAGACTAGGCTTTACTCACTACAAAGTAAATGTAGACACATGTTGGTAAAAGTACTTTTTCCTAGTGGTGAATTTGGAAATTGTTTTAATTACGATGCTGTAACATATTCATGGCGTATAATGCATGACATTCTCACTGCAGACTGTATGAAAAGCATGGCGAGGTTGCCGTTCGTTCCTACCCACAGTTCTATCCTACAATCCTCCCCTCTGACATCATGGCCATGGCTTTACCCAGCCATTTCCTGCCCTATCTGGACAATCTTGTCCAATCGCGAGCAGAGCAGCAACGGTAAGACCAAATAAGTAATTTTTAGATGCATGTGTGCTTTAATATTTAATACCTACATTTCAAAGCAAGATGCTATGGCCAAATTTTGAAGTTCAGAGAATTTTGTATGCATTGCAGCTGAGTTTTCTGAATCTAGTTGGATTCTAGCGCTTTCTTTTTTTAATCTTAGACTTTTGATTTGACTTAATTGAATGAGTTTTTACAGTGCTGTTTTTTGGTCTTCTCCTAGGTTGGCTTTCTTAGGGTCTCTTCTTCAGCCCGAAAAGCTACGACAAGATTGGCTGGAACTTGCTTTGGCCCATGATGCACCACAAAGAGAAGACACACTAACTAATGATGGGCAGCCAAGGTACAAGACCGGGGTTTAAATCAAAACAGTATCTAATAAATAACCAAAGTTCAATAAGATTTAATATAAAAAATAGGTTTCAAACCCTCTAAATGTCCAAAGGTTACATAGCAGAGCACCAACAGCACTGGAACATTTAGTTTAAACCTCAAACATGTTCAGAAGTAAGAACTAAAAGCGCAAACGTATCTTCAAGTTTTAAACTGTGTGACTTTGAGATCACACAGAGGCCAGAACTCAAACTCCAATTTTTTTCCAAGAAAAAAATCCCCAAAGGCTCAAGTTATCCGCTGATTAACTTCATTGTGCTTCATGCGATTCTAGTTTTGTTTAGTTTCATTAACAAAATAATTGGTGTTTAACTAGTTTAACATTTTTATTGTTTCCCTTTTGTAGTAGAAAGAAAAATTTCGCCCAAAATACACAAAACTGGTTTTATACTGGTTTTAACCTCTTGAAATATCAGTGTATACGTCTTTTGGCTCTAAATATGGCTCCTAGATCGTTCAAGCTACAGCCACCAAACTTTGCCGAGACATCCAAACTGGGTTGACTTTTCAGACTGGTAGCTCTAAGGGGAATTATGGAAAATCACTGAGAATGCTGGGAAATTTTCCATTGATTAAACATAGTGTCCATTTTTGTAAAACTGTACTTCAAAGTGAGAATCTCATTGGACCTTCAAACCTTCTACACTTGTGGTGGTTATCAGTCTGTGCAAGAACATACCAAGCATTGTGCAAAAGTTTTTGAACCCCAGGAGGTGTATTTGAACTCTAGAAAGGGTTAAATGTTACCGTTGACTTTTAGCAAAATAAATTAAGAAAAGAATAACAATGCAGAAAAATGTACATTTGATTGTCAATCAGTGTAAGAACGTATATTTCGCTCCTTAGCAACCGAACTGTTTACCCTAGCAACCAAATTTTCTCAGCTTTGGTATATGATAGAGACATGGGGGTTGGTTTAAATAAACTATTGTGTCGAATGCAATTGCATTTTTCACTGACCTCTCCATAGCAACCAGGCTATTTACCATAGCAACCATTGTGGCATATCTCAGCCTAGTAAAATGATTGAGAAATGGGGGTTGCTTTACAAGCCATTAAAGTTTGTATACAAACTTTAACAGTCTAGCTATGTTTATTCTCTTGTATGGTGTAGGTGGCGCTCTCATTTCTTCAGCTGGGGTTACGGTCGTCTGCTGTCTTTGCTGATCCGGCTGCCTGCTGATCTGGCTTCCAAACAGAAAATGCTCGAAGCGTGTCAGATCCAAGGGTTGGTGTCGAATTAAACTGGATCGATTTCAATTGGAATGCTTAGATTTTAACATTGTGTGTCTGGGTTATTGTTCTAACAGATATTGGATTGGATACCTGTACCTGTGCAGAGAGCTGGAGCGACGGGAAGAAGCATTCGATGCCATCTGCAGACTGGACGATATGACGCTACTGGAGGGCGATGATGGTACAGCAAATAAAATTGGTTATAACTGTATTTATAATCGGTTGTTAAGTTGAGTTTTGAAATAATAGAAAAAAACAACCTACATGTAGAGTTCTGATGATTTTAATTACCGTACATCTGTTTTTAACAGGGATTGTTCCTCAATCTCTTGATGAGTGGATTTTGCTTCTTCAGCTCTCCCAGCAAATCAGTTCAAGCGCCGAAGCCACTTTTATTAAAAAAAACAATGGATCCTGTTCAGAAGATGAAACCAGTGACAGTTCCCCTGATCAGTCAGATGTTTCTCATGACTGGAGTATTCGGATCAGTCCAGAGAACATTGTGCTGCGCCTCGGGAGGGTTTTTGGGCCGGACCGAGCTCTGTTGGCCCTTCAGGAGAGAGGGATACAGGTGGATCTCAGCTCACACTCCACACTGGTCTATGATCTGCTACGAATGGCTGAGAAGCGCCAAAGGTGAGAGCTTTACCAAAAGGTGTGTGTTTCACGACCCATCTCTTGAAATCTTAAGGGCAGTTCGAAACTTTTCTATGCCTTTTGGCTATTTACTGACACATTAAATTAAAGGGACACTCGAAACAGTTACATTTTTTTCCTTCCCTAATAATATCTAGAAACACGCATAAATGAGATTTAATCATTATTTTCACCAATAAGACAAGCAAACTGTATTAGTTTGTAGGCTACAAATATTTTATTTATTTTTATTTAACATACAAAAGCATATTGGAGAAGGGTTTTGCAGGGTTTTTAAAAGTCTAACATTTAAAAACCCAAATTTTAGGCCTTAAAAAATTATTACCTTTGATTAAATGTGTTGTTCTAGGTCTTGCATAAGTTTTCACAGGTCTTAATTTTCCATTTTCAGATCGAGTGTGCTTGAGACAGATTTCCCATCATGCACTATGCAAACCTGCGAACATTTGGTTGTTTAACAAGTAATTTTAAAAATGTTTTAAAATTAGAAAACAATCATTTTATATTTTTATTTCAAAATACATGTCAGAAAATGTTTAGTTTTACTTGAAAAATGCGCCAATGTTAGCCATAAAAGCATTTTCAGCATTTTTAAAAGTTGCAAAATTTAGAAGCCCATTGTTTTGTGTTAGATTTCATATCGTAAGTGCATAAAGGTATTAATACGTTATTGCAAATGAAGGGAATATATAATAATATATTCCAGAGAAGACAGGAGAGGGCTTGAAGTCCAAATATTTACTAAGAGTTTCATGAATAACACATTACAGATATATCTGGGTGTTCTAATTGCATTACACAACAGCAACGTGTGTCAAGATCCCGTCGCAAAGCATTAGCTAATACACACCCCTTCCTTGTGGCATGGCCTTATATATGTTCTTAAAAAAATGCAAATTAGTTGGGGCGTAGTTCCGTTTGCGTCTGGCCTTTTGGACGTTCACTTCCTGTAATGGTGGACTGTCTTAATCCTCTGCACTCGGGGGGATAACACAGGTCTATAAAAATATCCTATTGATTAAATTCAAGTAACAAAAGAAATACACAATTATCACTCATTTATTTTTCAGTTTAATATTACACTTAATACTCAAATAATTATAACATAATACACCACATAATTAGAGAAAATGAAACTGTTGGGAGGTACATAAATTATCCTTCACAAATTACAAAAAATGCTACTTTTAAATGAAAAATGAGACTAATAACATTGACATTTTTAGATGGCTTATATGCAATCATTTTTTACAGTGATTTTTGTAGATATAATCGTTAATTTGACATTGTTAAACGCGCCGAAACCCCAGGTAAACTGCTTGTTATCTTGGCAAGAGATGGAGAATGACCCATCTTTTCTATTCCACTGTTAAACATTCCCCATATGTCTGTCTTTGCGTTATTTAAATGTGCTTTCTCTTGCTGTCACTCCAGAGCTTTGATTCAGGCCATGTTGGAGCGCTGCGATCGCTTTCTATGGTCTCAGCATGCTTGAACCTGCACTTCCTCGTCGTATGAGCCTCCAGGATTCCTGCTGTTAGTATGGACGCACATTTCACTGATCGGCTGTTCTGGGACCAGCTCGGGATAATGCCGCGAACAGCTCATTTTTAACAGACATTCCCAGTCATATCAAGGTTGCATTTCCTAACACTGTGATGGTATTGTCCCTGTAATGATGATGGATAAGCATCATGAGATATTTAACCTGATGTTAAAAACAGTATTAACTAAGGGGTGTGAACAAAATATAAAAAAAAAAAAAAAAAAAGAGATTTAATCTTCCGATATTGTATTTATTTAGATTTACACATTACATTTGTCTGCAAATATTTGGAGGTAACAATGCTATCTTGGTAATTTACTCATTAAAATGTGATATACGGATTGTAATGGCTGAAAGTGGTGACTAGGAAAACAACATTTTAGGGGTTTTTATTGTTTATAACTGCATCACAATGGCTGTTTTTAATAATGTCAAGCTAATATTGTATTAATAGAGAAGGAAAGCAGTAGTGTCGCTTCCAAATATTTAATGTTTAGGTTTAAAAAAAGCAATGGATGGCAAAAATGAGTATTCGTCGATTTGCATATTATGAAAAGCTGCAGTGCTCGACTAGAGAGGTCAAACTTTAAAGTTTTAAAACTTTAAAACGTCATTTTATGGCCACTTTAAGTATAAAACGATCTCAGAGTATGTTGAAACGCACACGATACACTGCAATTAACAAAAAGTTAAAGTAATGAAAACATTCCCACTCTAGCATTTATCAGCACGCTTGGCCTTTTAATGTCATCAAACTGGAATCCCCTTCGCTCTCCACACTTTTCAATTTGTCTTATCAGGCTTGGAGAACTGTCTGTTTTTCTCTGTTGCTCCACTGACCTGTTTTCCAGGTGTGTCTTCAATCTGATCGTACCGTCGCCAGCTCAAGTGTCATCCACAGGTGGCAAGAAAATAAAGGGGTTGTGGAAAACATTGGTGATTTACTCCAAATGATATTTAACTAATTAAAGAAAAGCTCACAATTTTCCCTCACTCACCTTAAACCCAAAGCTTTGATTTCCTCAACTCCTGGTGAACACAAAATAAACATCAACAACCATAAAAGGCGAGATAAAGGAAACCGCGGGTGTCAAAGGAGTCGAGAACTAATCGTACATGAATGCAAAATCACGTTTTGTCTCACTTGTCTCAAGTGCCATTTAAAAGTATTTTTATCAGCAAAATGGAATGGTTGCCAAGAAAGACTTTTTGGTTGCTATGGAGGAGTCAATGACATCATACATAGTTCCCCATGTCAATATGTGTTATATAAACCACCCACCATGACTACGATTTTCCTTAGCAGAGATGGTGGTGTGCCAAAATGGTTGCTATGGCGGTCAAGGTTAAATAAACCAACCCATTTACCAAAGCTGAGATAGATTTCAGACATTGTGGTTGCTAGGGTAAACAGTTTGGTTGCTAGGGACCTAACATAAACATTTCTTTGTGATGTGTTTTCTTTGTCCCCTTCTAGAGGGTTCAAAAACTTTTGCGCAGCGTTTGATGTGTTCTTTCGACAGTATCTATTCTTTGTTGTACTTTGGGTGAAAACCACATGCATGAAATATTGGATGACTGGTATGGATTGGGAGGGTTTTTAGAGCTGGACAGTTGCTCTGTGTGTGACGGGATCGTTTGATGTTGAATTGTTGTCACCAGTGGCACAGATAACAGAATTCTGCACATACCTGTCGACTGGGGCCAGCGTATAAAAGCCAGTGTCTTCTTCTGGCACACATTGATCAAATGTAGTCACACTTTCCTAAGTGATGGTAAACTACGACATTTTTTTTTTTAAAAATCACTTTCGATATTATTTTATAACGATCACATGTTTGTTGTATGGGCTAAAATGTTATATATTTAGGCAGAGCAAACGCGGGGGGTACTTAACAGTGCAGATGGATGCCGCATTCTTGGTAAGTACAAGAAAATTGAATCTGATTTTATTTTTTAAATGTTATTTAATAAAGAAAACATTGAACAGAAGATCTATTTGAATTATCAATTAGTTGTATATTTGTTTAGTTATTTCATATATTGTTTTTTTTTTTGTACTCAACACTTGTAAACATACAAATGTACATTGTAAACGTACAAATTTATATACCGGTGTATATATATATATACTTTCATATATACACTTACTAATTGCAAACACAAAAATGTTGATTTCAATATTTTAGATAGTGGAAAATTTGGTAAACGGCGGCCTGGACACCTAAAATATTCTATAATATTGTAAAAGAGTCATTTCAGACAACATTTTGAGATTAGGGACTGTTTGTTTAGTTGTGCCAATATGGTAGTAAAAAGTCTTAAATTAATTTAAGCAAATATGTAAATAGTGCATATGTATTTAAAATGTTTTACATTTTGTTTTCTAATAATATTGGGTATTAAAACGGCACGTATTGCTTTAATTGTGTTTGGGATGCCCTCTAACTTTTTGAGGCTTAAGCATTTCTGATTTTTTTCTTCGGCAGGAAACTTTCTCTAGTGTGATTCTCTCTGCGATTGTTTTCTTCTGTTTGCCGCCGTCTGCTGCATCACATTTTCCTCCTCCGAATGCAACAGGTATAAAAACTGTTCTAAACATGGAGCCTTTGTACACGGCGTGCTGTACGGTATACTCAATATGATACAAATATAGTGAATTTATGGGTTTTATTAACTAATGAAATGACTCAGTTGTGTTTTTAGATATATTTTATATAATCCTATTATTTGTCCAGTGTATCTGGGCTCTGGTTTCCTCCAGGAAGCTCTACGCCGAGCCAGAGAGCTGACCGATGCTGCATATGCCCAAACCAACGAGAGGTAATGAGAAATGCAGACTAAATGGAAATATTAGCTCCTTGAGGTTTTTCTGTCTTCACTCGTTTAATTAAACATTAATCAATCTGTCACTACAGGAAAAGACAAGTAGCTGGGAGGTGTAACATTAAAATTTCATTTGAAAAGTGTTGACTTTAACGCCAAAGCTCATTGAAAACGCAAGTTTAGGCCTATTTTCCATGAAACTGACTCAATGTAATCTGTAATTAATTATTTATATAATCAATATTTTATTTGTCTGTTCATGTTTGTATATTGAATTTTGTTTAAACTCAATATGTACTGAACTGGTGAAAAAGAACACCTTAAGAGGTCGAATTTTAACATTAAGATCAATGCAAATGTTGTTTAGATTTCTTACCAAATTATTCCAGTCTAAAGGGATTAATCGGATTGGACATTGAAACTGAAATGCCTAGCTATACATTTAAATTTCCTACTCTCCAGCATAGGATCAAATGTTCTCAAGAAGGACCTGAACAAGTACCACAAAATGGTGAAGGTTGTCCAGGGTTTCTGTTTCATTGTCCATTGCCTCAGTTTGTATTTACCTTAGTTCATACAAGATAAGTAAAACCAACTTTGGTTATTATGCTCATCAGAATGAAAGCTTTGGTATCAGAGGGGTCTGTACGACCCAATGATCTTCTGGCCCTGTTTAAACAAACCGGCCCCAAAACCAGAGCGCACATCCGATCGGCTGAGTTTCTCGACAACACGGTGGAGCTGATCCGAGAGATGGTCTACACCCACTCTATGGACAAACCCGGGCTCAACGGTACATTACATTCATTATCTGTTCCAGCTTAGTTCAAATTAAGTGTACTGGAGCTTTCCAAGTTTGCCAGTGGATCGTAGGGTGCAGTCGATTAACATGCATCAGCGTGTGTAGGATCTCAGAGGACACAGAGTTCCCTTCAGAAATAAATGCCCTCCAGTTAATAGTTCTGTATAAAATGACATATTCAAGCTGCAATAGCGGAGCCCAACACAATAAGATTCCCATCTATGGTTAGAGTTGGGGGTTTGGATTAAGTGATAGAAATTCAAACACTAGAGGATGCTGTTTGACAATGCTCGGAGCGTAACTGTGGTGTAGCTGCTACTTAATATTAGGGGGAAAGAGGGAGGGGCTAATTTTGAAAATTGTTTGTAATTGAGCATAATTGTTCCTCTTTTTTTAATTGTTCTTTGACATTTTTTTCCTCAAGCCACACAAAAAACTTGACTTAAATGTATTTGGCCGAATCACATATAATGTTTAAACTAATTAAAGCAGCATTTTCTGTTAAATCTTCGGAGACCCTTGTTTTCAGAGTCTTCCTGGTTGGTTTAGAAATTATATTCTAGAACAAATAGCATGTGGCACCTTTAAATTTAAAACCATCTAATTTAACTGAAATGATACTGGTCTAATTAGATTCAATGATCTATGCTAAGCTAATAGATTGAAGGGCTATAGTTGAATTTGGAGTACAGCTGAATACATAAAAAATGGTAAAACACTTAATATCGAAGAAAATTCAGAATGAGCTTATTTATAATAGTGTTTTTAACTATATATACACTCTGGGCTACTGGTTTGCTTCAAAATACTTTGTTCTTGTGCCAGAGCTGTTGAGTGCTGAAGACATGGAGACAATACTGCAGGTCACAGGCTGTTCAGCAGAGATGTTGAAACCCGTTTGCAAATCGGACTGTCTCTCCAGACGTTACCGAACCATCACTGGACACTGCAACAACCGGTACGCGCAATAATATGTGTCTTTAGAAATACATCACAATCAGATGCAAAGTAGACATTTCTTTGTAAAAGTGTGACCTCTAGAGGCGAAAACTTGCATATATTTTCCTTTAATCTGTGCTCACTTTTAACTCTTCAGAGAGAACCCTCATTGGGGCGCAGCGAATACTCCTTACGCCCGTTGGCTCTCTGCAGAGTATGAGGACGCTCGAGGAGCCCCAAGGGGCTGGAACCCGAAGAATCTTTACCATAACCACTCACTTCCAGCGGTGAGACTGAAATAAAAGAACCCCCAAATAGTCTCTGTGTAACTTTAAAAACTCTTCTCCAGGTGCGTGGTGTGTCCCAGCAGGTGCTGTATACTGGTAATGAGCAGATCACATTGGATGATTCCGTGTCACGTCTACTGGTGGAATGGGGACAGTGGATCGATCATGACCTGACGCTGACGCCACAGAGCCCCAGCAGCACCGCCTTCAGGACCAGAGAGGACTGTGCTCGATCCTGCAGCCGACACACTCCGTGCTTTCCCATACAGGTGTATAATACAGGAAATAAATAAATATGTGTATACATTGTTTAGATGCATTTAATGTCTAATTATTCTCTCCCATTCAGATCCCTCTCTCAGACCCTCGGTCCGGCTATCAGTCATGCATGGCATTTTTCCGCTCCGCCCCTAGCTGTGTGTCACCGCTTGGGCGCCGGGAGCAGCTGAACGCTATCACGGCTTTCGTGGATGCCAGCATGGTTTATGGGAGCTCGGAGGTGCTTGCTAGCTCCCTGAGGAACCTGTCGTCACCTCTTGGCCTTCTCAGTGTGAATCAGATCCATTCAGACCAAGGGCTCGAATTTATGCCCTTTCTGCCACGAACACAGCCGCATCTGGACCCCTGCGGCCCCCGGGAGCGGAACAGACCTGCTCAAAAACTAGAGACCCTTCAGGAACTCAACATGACGAAGGAGAACAGATCTTTCTGCTTCCAAGCAGGTGCTGAGCCAACATAGATTTATTTATTCATCCAAAAAAATAATAACATTGTTAAAAATAATTTTTTTTAAGTTAATTTAATAACTTTTGATCCAATTTACAAAAGCATATCTCAGATAAGGTATATTAATAGTATACTGTATTTTATTTATTAATGGATTTATTATTAAAAATAGTAGTAGTATGTAATATCACATATATATTAATATATATATCCCACAAAAACATTAGTATCATTATTTATAAATTTTTTTAATGAATCATTATTATTTTTTGTTGTTGAATGGTTAAACAAAAATGTATATAATTAAATTACATTACATATAAATTTTTTAAATAAAAATATTATTATAATTTACTGTAGTTTTTTATATTTGAATTTATTTATTCAATTATTACTGATAAATTATGATTGTCATCCATTAAATTTCCTGTAGTAATAGTTGTACCTGTTAAATAAATATTTATAATATATTTAAATAAAAGCAAATCTCAGAAAAGGGATGAAAATATTCTTAATTATTTTATCATTACATTTATTATATTATTTTATATATTTATTATTAATATTTGTAGCACTAGTCCACTAAAAAGTTTTGTATACTCCCCCAAAACAATAGTATCATTAATTTATTTTGAAATTATTGAAATAAAATATTACTTATTGCACATATTTAAGTTATTTTTAATTATTTCACCATTATAAATTTACATTTATATAATTTATATATAATTATTATTAGCATCCATTAAATTTTCAATAGTAATAGTAGTAACTGTTAAAGTTATAAAGGCAAATTTTAATCAGTTTTTCCAGATTATGCTTTATTTATATATATATATATATATATATATATATATATATGAATTTCTTGTGAGATTAAATAGAATAAAACTTTTATTAGACATACTTTAAGGTGTTTTTTAAGCCCTTGTCTCAAGTGTTATTTACACTTTTTTGGGGGGTGTGTCCCAGGTGACTCCCGAGCCAATGAGCATTTGGGAATGATCGCTCTGCACACTCTCTTCCTGAGAGAACACAACCGATTGGCCGAGGAGCTACACAGGATCAACCCTCACTGGAGCCCAGACACACTCTACCAGGAGGCCAGGAAATTAATGGGTGCTGTCCACCAGGTAACTAAACACCTGAATAAAAACCATTAGAGCTTTAAAGGAATGACAGAATCTTGTTCGGCAGATCTTGACATGGGATCATTACTTACCCCACATCCTGGGTGAGAGTGCCAACCTGATGCCCCCATACACTGGATATGACCCCAGCATCGACCCAAGCATCTCTAACATATTTTCCACTGCCGCCTTTCGATTCGCTCACGTGACTATTCACCCAGTTGTGGACCGACTAGGCCCTGATTACCAGCTGAGCCCTGCACACCCACCACTTCCATTGCACCATTCGCTGTTTGCTTCCTGGAGGGTGGTGAAGGAGGGTGAGAAATTATCCAAATACATAAAATGGTCAGTTTTGCAAATGCGTTTGAACCCTTACAATGCTTTTTCTTGCAGGTGGCATTGACCCGGTGATGCGAGGTTTGCTTGTTTCTCCGGCCAAACTTCAGACGGCAGATCAGATGATGGTAGAGGAACTGACCGAGAGGCTTTTCCAGGCCCAGGGAGGCCTCCCGCTTGACCTGGCAGCACTCAACCTGCAGAGAGGGAGAGACCATGGTCTACCAGGTTCTTCAGATTTAATTCTTGGGACTTTATTTGGTTTTCTATATGTCCGGATGCTGGGCTGTGCGTTTAGGGTTTAAGAAACTTAAACCAAAAGTAATTTTTTAAGTTGAGAAATGTAACATGGTTGCGTCACAAGCCTCAGGTGGTCAGTCGATGAATTGCATGTTTCAGTCACTTACTATTATGGGTCCAGAGAAAAATTAGGTGGTTACTAGACATTATAATAGAAAAAAATGTAGAGTGCTATTGTCTAAGATGCAACAAGAAGTTGCTTAAATAAGGTAGCCCAACTAGGCTCTGCCCTTTTGTTCTCCAGATCCTAATGGAGACACATGGTCTCCCCTTGACCCTTCCCCAATTTTACTTTGTTCTCAATGCAGCATGTGTTTAAGCTAAATAAAGCTGTGCTTTCTGTTAAATCCTCTTGCTTCCAGAGTCTTCTGTCTTGGGTTATTAATCAATTTTCAATAGCAAACACTGAAAGTACAGTGTTTAGATTTATAAAAATATGTTTCATTTGTCACCCTCAGGATATAGCACATGGAGGGAGCTCTGTGGCCTGTCTGCACCTGTCAATCAATCAGATCTAGCAGGAATTTTGGGTGATGTAGTTCTTGCTAGGAAGCTTCTGGATCTCTATGGAACGCCTCAGAACATTGATGTGTGGGTTGGAGCCATTTCAGAGCCAGCTTCGCCTGGAGGTCGAGTAGGACCTCTCCTTGCCTGCTTGATAGCCAGGCAGTTTAGAGCATTGAGGGATGGAGACAGGTGAGGGAGGGGCATGTTAAAATACATAATTTAAACGAAATTAAATGCAGTATTTTGTTTTGTTGGAGACTGAAACGTGTGGTTTCTTGTCTCAGGTTCTGGTGGCAGAGTGAGGGTGTTTTCACCTCGGCTCAGAGAGACGCTCTGCGTTCCATTTCTCTGTCCCGAATCATCTGTGAAAACACACACCTTCAGCGGGTTCCCCTCGACCCGTTCACTCATACCCTCCATACTGAAGAGCTGCTGCCCTGCTCCAACTTTACTCCCATGAACCTGACTGCCTGGACTGAACCAGACACAGGTGTGCTGCACAAGATTAAACACGGCTGGAGAATTTTTACAATATATCGACCCTGCGTTGTGGAATGGTTTTTTTCAGACCCAGTTTGTGGTGCGGTGCCCCGTCTGACTCTGGGTTTCTCGGTGCTTTGTGAATCTGCTGTGCTTTACCAGTGTCCAGCTGGATTTCTGCTGCAAGGAGCCTCAGTTATCACCTGCCACACCGAAACCGGCCAGTGGAAGCCACAACCACCCACCTGCCGAGGTGATTCATTGATTAAAATTCCTTAATTTGTATTTTAATATGTACAAATATAGTAAAATGCTGTAAAATGTATTTAAAAAAAAATATTTATTAGCTAATTTTATATTTTAGTACATTTTGTTTGTAAAATATTATAGATTATAACTATTATTATTTTTTTATTTGTTCATATATCATTTTTCTAATTAATTTCAGGAGTTTTATTTTTAATAAATGGTTAATTTTAAAACGTCTTTGAATAAGGATATTTTACTGTGGTCTTTTACTTTATAATACATTTAGAAAAGTAATGGTTAGTAAAATAAAAAAAACCATAACAATCTGTTTGAATGTGTATTGGAATGCATTTTATTTATATAAAATTATCAATTCTTACAATTATACATTTTCTTTCACACATTTTATATGAGGAATTTTTTTATTTGTAAAATATTATTGATTATTGCTATTATTTAATTACAAAAGCATTTTATATTTATGATTTTAAAACTAGTAAGTACCGGTGTATACACGTGTGTGTGTGTGTGTGTGTGTGTGTGTAATTAATTTTTTTTTTTTTATATTTATATTTTTCAGATATTGATGAATGTTCCTTAAATCCTGAGGTCTGTCCTGCACATCTGCAATGCATCAACACTCCTGGAGGTCACACCTGCACAGGTAATTAAATCAACAATTTATTCAATTCAAATAAAAGAGTCTCCCTCTGACCATTTAACATGAGTTGTGATGCGTTTCATGTTGAAAAGGTGAAACTCCGCCCCTCTCGACATCATCCATTGTGGCTTCAGTGATGTCAGTGCTTGGGGGTGTGGCCTTGATAATGCTTCTCCTCATATGTTATCAAAGGTGTGTTCCAAGTCACAAAAATATATTTTTACCTATGTAAATGTACCATATTAATGTTTAGGATTTAAATCTTCCAGAGTTTTCCTCCACAAAGCCGAACCTTTGAAGCCGGAGTGCTGTCACAGAAGAGACTAAGGAGGAAAAAGAGCAGATTTGGTCGAATAGTGTCTGTTTCAAAAACGTTAAATCTCTTCAACCCTGGCCGCATATCCAATCATCTGAAAAGTTTTTGACCCACTTGAAAACATCATTTATGCACTTTAATTTTATGAGAAAATTATCTGGTGTACTTATTGACTAAGCATTAAATTGTAAAAATATATAGATATTGCAGTGCTGGCATAGTTACGCATTAAATATTTAAAATTTAAAGATTCACGTCAATTAACGCAATTGCAGGTTTTTTTGTAATTCAATAAGTTCAATGTGCAAAGAAGTATAGATAAGACAAACAAAGGACTTTTGTCACAGTCTGTTTTATTCATGACTTTATTTCATAGCTTGTGCTTCATAGTTTTCCCCATGTTTTTACTTGGTCAGGTGATCAGAGTTCTGTCACATGATTCGCTCATTTTGTTTCAGTTAAAACTGTAATGAAAAACCAATTTAAAATTTTTAAACCTGTCTATGATGGGGATGTTTTGAGAATTTTAGATTTGTGTATGTTAAATTTGATCATTGTAATAAAAATATTTAACACAGTTTTTTTTTTACAAGGTCTTTGAATGAGAAAGGATCCACTTGTATTTGCTTAGAAATAAACCACTGCCGGGTGTCACGGTGGTGCAGTGGGTAGCACTTTCCAGTTTGAAGGGTTTGCATGTTCTCCCTGTACTTGTGTGGTTTTCCTCAGGGAATTCAGGCTTCCTCCACAATATTAATGTTTAGGATTTAAATCTTCCAGAGTTTTCCTCCACAAAGCCGAACCTTTGAAGCCGGACTGCTGTCACCGAAGAGACTGAGGAGGAAAAAGAACAGATTTGGTCGAATAGTGTCTGTTTCAAAAACATCCCAAAAACATGCGGTTAGGTTAATTGAATAAGGTCAATTTCCCATAGGTGCGATTGTGTGGGTGAACATTGTCCTGCCCTGTCCAGGGTGTACCCCTACCTCTCGCCCATTGTGTGCTGTGAAATTCAAATATTAAATTCAAAGTGAAATTTAAATATCTGGTTCTAATATGCAAGGCCTTATTTACTTTTAGAATTTCTAGCTGTTTACATGAGAAAATCTTTTACAAATTAAACAAAAATTTCCATAAACAATTCAAATAGTTTGTCTAAAATTAGGATTTTGAAAAGGTACTAACCAATTCCCCACCAGAACCAGCACTTGTCTCTTAGATGAGATACTTAAAATAAAAATCATCGATCAAGAAAGTGTTGTCTTTATTTATTTTTATTTTTTAACTCAGTCACATAAAACATTCTTTAATTTGGAGTATACAAGGAAAAAACGACACCTCATATGTTTACATGGTATAGCAAATGCTGTTAGCTTTGCTAGCTGCTTAGCAAGCTAGCATCTACCACGTTTTGTTATGAAACTAACTTTCGTTCACGTCTTTTGTTTTTTCTGGAAAGGGTTCTTCGTCAACAACGAGGTAATTTTTTAATCTACTGGATCCATATTTCTTGTTTTTTTATTTAGTTCATATTTCTTTAACGCTTATTTTACTGGCAATCATTTCTCCACTTCTAACGAATATTTATACAGATTAAATGGCACAAGTTAGAAATTGTACATTCAGATACAAACTGAGCACACAAGAAACGATAAAGCAAAAAAACAAAAAAATATATATAAATTAAATCAATTAAAGTCATGTTATAGAGTACGAGTCCAAGAATAGTTCAGGCTTTGGTAAAAAGGTTTTTTTTTTTCCATTTCACATCGAAGAAAGAAAAGGTTTCTTCTTAAAGGTTTGGAGGAGAATACTTCACAAATCGTGACTTGTGATTTAAAAAAAAAAAAAAAAACTTTAACAAAAGTGTGTAGTAAAATATTAAGTAAAACATGAAACCAGATATTATACCAAAAATTATATCCTCACAAATGAATAAAAGACTGGATTTTTGTTAACCATCCCATAACTTCCAGAAAACATAAGCCATTAAATCTAAATTTATATAATACAATTTTAGTAGAAAGATGTACATCATTGATGGTTGTAAAGCAAACCTCTGAGTTAAATTAAACCTCTTAATTTTATTAAAAAGTAAATAATAAAATAACTCAACTGCTGGTTTTACTTTACCAACAGAATAAGTTTAACTGATTGCTTGGTTAAACTTGAACCAAATTTTATCTTAACTATGTTTTGCTGGGTTAATTATTAATGAAATTCTCAAACACATTTTTCCACATTAAATTATTTAAGCATAAATCACAGTTTTGGCAGCAACAAATTTATTTAATATACAATATATCATTTGTATTCTAAACCACAACTAATTTTAATATTTCTAAAGTGTTCCATGAATGTACAGCAGTACCCCGAGATACGAAAGTAATTCGTTCCAGGGTGAAGTTCGGATCTTGAACATTTTGCATCTCGAAGCAAGTTTTACATGTAAAACGCCTAATCAGTACAACGGCCCTCGGAAACAACAGTATAAGTAGATGAAAAACAATGGAAAACCAGAGAAAATCAAGAAGCGTTTCTTCAGTCCTTAAATCAACACATTGTTAATGTAATAAATGATAATAAAACACACGCAAAATACGTAATACGTACATAAATGTGAAACCTTACCTTGAGAGTGAAGCGATGTGTCGGAGGAGGTGGAACAGGTGGTGGAAGACATTACAGCGGTACGTTGCATTTGAGTGTTTTAGTAGATTTATCAAAAGATGGGTGCTGTAAAGTTTTTAGCAAAGAATTGGCAAATACATGCTCTATAGCTACATGATCAGAGGAAATTCTTCTAATTCAGCTATTTACCAAATATGTGGATTTTTAGACCAAAATAAATCTTTGAAATAATCATTTATATATATATATATATGTTTGTGTGTGTGTGTGATACAAAAAAAAAAAAACACTTCAAATATGCAAATAAGAAATTGACAACTTATATTTGCTCTTCCCATGGCCTTCCAAGTGATCCAACTTCCTGCTGAAAACCTGACATGGAAATCACGAGTTTTTCAGGAGGGGGATGGATTAGGGTGACTGGATTGAGTAAATTGCTATGGATGTGACTTTTGCTATATTTACATTTAATGAAGTATAGATATTTGAGTAAAACAAACATTATATATGGATACAGCAAAAAGGTTATTTGTAAAAGATCTTGAAATGAGAAAAACCTTCAGTGATTTATGTGGATTTTATCAATATGTACAATGTTGTAGCTAAATTTATTTATGAAGCCATTTGTGAGCTTATGTATAGAAATAAAGACAGAAATGGCTTCCATAAAATACCAGTGTAAAAGCTATATTAAAAAAACACACTTTTACAAATATACAATGATCTTTACAGTAAATCTATTCGTATATTTTGTTGTGAAATTCACACTTAAAATCAACCATTGTGGTGTTTCTACATGTAGCATGTAGTTCAAAACAAAGCCACACATTTCATTTGGAATATGCTTTTAATAGATTACATATATATACTTGGTTCAGAAGAGACATACCTGAGGGTAGACATATAAAAAAGGCAAATCTTTGTTTATATCGAATGCAACATGAGTAGGGTTGTCACACACGATTGTCAAGCTAATATTTGATATTTAGGTGGAGTGTGATATCATGGAACACTTTCTGTCGTATGTGAAAGAATCAACCTCTCGTATAGTGGTTTCTTTCCAGAAAATCACAATACTGTGCAAAGTATGCTGCAATAGATTTCTGCTTAGTGTCTTTCAGAAGAGTATTTGCCCCAAAACTAAACCTCTATATAGTTTAATATCTAAAAATCATAGAGTATAGTGCATGGTGTGGTTATTTAGCCATTAGTAACAGAAAGTGCCTCTTTAATTTAGGTTACATTGGCATTTTTACGTTAACATAAAGCTTTTCTTTCTTTTTTTTAGAGCCTTTTGAAGTCGGAGAAGAAAAAAAAAGAACTTGTTGCAAGAATTCGAACAAGATTCAAGAAAGAAGAAAAAAGTAGTAAGCAGTTGAAGATTCTGCCAGCTAACTTCCTGTTAATTTGCATAATTCATGCCTTTAGGTCAATATTTTTTACAATTTAAAAATTGATGGTAATAGTTTTTGAATATTGTCCTGAGAAGTTGTTTGTAAAGAGATATGTTTGCTTCGTTAAGGGAAGCGGTCATGAAGCAAAGCATCATGGTAGTGTAGACTGTGTAGATCGTGTTTGTGTGTGCTGGTTGCTCTAGTTCAGCTCGGTATGGAAATATCCCAGTTTGGCCAGACTCATCTCTCTCCGTAGACGCATCATTTCCCAAAACATCTGCTCCGCTAAAACACACACCACAAGCACCACTGTTATAATGAACTACAACACTAAGTATTGACACAAATGTTGCATTCTTAAAGTACAGATCATAGAGTTTAAAATGTGGAAAAGTAATAGCAGTCATCGATAACAATATGTTGCAATTAAGACAACAAATTTTGAAACGTACGAGTTCTGCAGCTGAATATTTCTCGGGGCTTAGCTCAATATGTGCTTAGCTCATAAAACCATCTTAAAAGTACATGTTTGTCGGCAAATTTCACAGTAGCTCGAATTAGCAGATCTTTAATAAAATTTTTTTTACAAGCTTAAAGTTTGAATCAATGTAAAACTATGGTTGCTAAGGTAAAGAAAGTGGTTGCTAGGGAAGGGTTGGTGTCTTCCCTGTAACTTCCCCAATGTCTCCATGGTTTTCTAAAGTTAAGATATAGAACTGCTGGTTCTGTTGCTAGGGTGAAGTATTTGGTTGCTATGGAAGGTTCAATAGATAGAGGAGGTGTAATGCAGGCATGTTTTTTGTGATTAGGCTTGGCTAATAGATAGCGCATAAAAAACATCTTATAACCAAATGTTAAAGTTTGTAGACAATTCTCATGTTGGCTATTAAAAGCAGATTTTTTTAAAATAAAAGTTCAAATTTTTAATTATGGTTGTTAAGGTAAGAGTTTGGTTGCTAGGGAAGAGTTGGTGACTTCATATAATGTCTTCCCTGTAACTTTGTCTTAAATCAACACCGATATCTCTATGATTTCCCAAAGTTGAGGTATGTGAAATTATGGTTGCTAAGGGAAGAGTTTGGTTGCTAGGGAAGAGTTGGTGACTTCATATAATGTCTTCCCTGTAACTTTGTCTTAAATCAACGCCCATATCTCTATGATTTCCCAAAGTTGAGGTAGAGGTCTGCCAAACTGGTTACTAGGGTAAACTTTTTGGTTGCTATGGAAGGCTCAAGATATTAAATAATGGATGCTGACGGTGTAAAACACACGCACCTCAACTTCAGACTGGTGAACACTATTCATGCAGCTACAGTTGAAGATAAACTGGTAATTTTTTGTAATTGCATTTTATTGACTGATTATACAAATTAATATTTGTATTACAAATCGATTAATACAATAGAATTCATTCTTCTGGCACAAGCTCTGGACAATATTTCTATTGGATTTAAATCTAATTTAAATCTTCTCGACCCAAACCAAAATTTCTGGCCGACTGTCTGATGTTGTCCTTTAAAAGCTTCTTATGGTCTTTGTATATCACCGTATTTCCTCCAACCTTGACAAGACTCCATTTACTAAATGCATTGAAACATACCCTCAGCATCATTCTTCCACCACCATGTTTCACCCTCTCCCTTCTTCCTACAGTGATTTTGAAATCCTTCACCTCCTGCTCGACTTGTTGTGTTTAAACTTCTAACTTAAAATTACACAGGTGGTCTAATAGTTTTGTATTCAACTGTATCTGAACACCAGCAAAGTATAAATTAGTCAAAGGTGAGGAGAACTCACCATCCTGCCTGACTAGGCCCTGCTGGATGTATCTGATGTAGGTGAAGAAATTACACACCGCTGTGATCTGTCACAAAACAAAATGTTTTATTTCCATAATACCCAATAAATCAAGCCGTCTCTGAGTCAGAAACTAAAGAGAATACGAGACTAGACACTCACCCGAGCTCTGCTAGATGGAGAAATGTAATAATAGTTCTCTTTATCTCCCAGTTTGATGCGGTGTCTGCAGGGGCGGGACAAACCACTCAAGGCACATGTACTGCTTCGGCAGAAGAGAACACTGGTCAACACAGCTGTCAATCAAACTAAATACACACCAGAGCCAAAGACGAGCAATAACAGAAAGTACAAAAGGTTAGGATGAACTGATTCGTTTGTGACTTTAACTCACGTTTCTATAGGTGTCCGCACACCACTGGAAACAACCCCAAATCAAACAGAGATAAAGCATGATTAAAATCAGAGTACACCCAATTATAAGTTCAAATTACGCAATGAGATAAAGAGAGTAAAGTTGAGGAAAATCACAAAAGCAAGAGAAGCATTTTTATTTTCTGACACATGCTGTTCAATGGGAATTACTATACAAGATCAAGTGTAAAGCAGAATTAGTATAAATATATATATATATATATATATATATATATATATATATGGGGGGGGGGTGTCACCAAATTCTATAATTTTTATAATTTTTTAAAATATGTGACTAAAAATTAAAACTGATTAAAAAAATGATATTTATGACTATCTAGCTAGATTTAATTAGTTTCAGCGTCCTCTGAACACTTTTTTTTTTTTTTAATGTAGCCACTGTCTTGTCCTGACACAACTATTATAAACGTACTCACGGGAACCACAACTAATAAATATTTAATAAATACATTCAAATTTCCAATCCAGAGGAGAAAACACCACACCAGGTGTTTTACTCCTCTGGAGAAAGCAAAACTGTCCAACTCAGCAAGGCATGTACTCCCCCATGTGATGGCTTTTGAGCAGGACAGGACAAGGGGAAAAAAAAAAAATGTAGCCACCTTTTCTTTTGCAACTGAAAACGTCTTGTGAATTTCGGCATTTAATTGTAAAATAATGCAATTTTATTGGTTGTTTTTGAATGGATTTCCAACAAACCTCTTCATCACTGGACTGAAGTGTTGATTCCAATGGTGAGATCTTTTAATTTAATTGTATGGAGGTTCTGATGGCGTGAATTTTAAAAGAAATGCTGCTTTTTGGAGCACAAATACATTTTGAAGACTAATCCTTTATTGTATATGTTTTCACAAGCACACCTTTTTTTTATAATTTTTACAATTTTTATTAATTTGTGCATCTGAACACTTCCTTTGGAGCTATTAGCATCTATTAGCTAATCAATAAGGATCCATTAGTATACATTACATTATATATGGCCCATTGTTATAAAAATTGTCTGTGTCCTAAAATATAATATTAATTTGTCCTTATGCAAATTAGGCAATGATATCATTAAGTAATTCTTTGGGTTGAGAATAGCGTCTTTCCTTACAAATTTCAGGGAATATCTCTTGTATTTCAATCAGGACTTACTTAGTTCCCCCGGAGTTGCTGGTTTTGATGGAGGGCATCGAGGACATGGCTATGGGTTCAATAGTGAGGGAGTTATTCTCCACTGACGTCTGCACTGCACGAGACAGCTGAGGAACATACAGATATGTAAAACAAAATCTACCTTTTTTTTTTTTTTTTTTGCTAGTGATACATTTTTCATCTCAAGCATTATTTAATAGTAAATATTTTAATTTCAGTCTTCAATCTGTGTCCCAATGGGTTCCGAGAAATGTTCAGAGTGTTGAGTTTTGGAGTGGATTGAGGCCACGTCAAAACAACTGTGATTTTTTTTGCTCCATCTGTTGGCCAGAGCAAGGCTGGAAAATGTGGACACGAAACCTGAATTTAAAAAATGGCTTGTTCAAACATGATAATAATAATCTCGGATTGAGCAACATGACTCAAAAAAGAATCTGTGGACATGACCTGAGACGTAGACAAAGCACAAACCTCTGCAGAAGTGAATGAGAGACAAGGCCCAATATCCTCTCTGTAGACACGGCTAATGAAGGCAGACGAACGATCCAATGCCGGAGACTCTTTCCATGAAAGGAACTCCGCAAACAGCACTGAATCCATCTGAGATTGAAATATAGATATAACCATGATAGCCCAAATCTCTTAAGCCAGTTCAGTGCCTGCTACGTTGAGTTTACCCATTGAACTCCATTATAATTGAACAAGAGCCTTCTTCACATTTTAATAATATCATATAAATTGGCTCATTACGTTTATTTAATTCCTTGCACCAAGATACACTTGGCACAGAAATGTTGGGTTTTGAATCAATGTGAAATCATGGTTGCTAAGGTAAACAGTTTGGTTGCTAGGGGAGGCTCAGTGACTTGATATGAGTCTTAGAAGTCTTCCCTATAACTCTTTCTATGAATCCATGTCTCTATGATTTTCTAAAGTTGAGATATAGAACTGCTAGTACAGTTGCTAGGGTGAACTATTTGGTTGCTATGGAGGGCTCGTTGATTTCATATAATGTTCCCCTCATCACTCTGAGTGATTTAAACCAAACCCCATGTGTCTATGATTTTCCAAAGTTGAGATAGAGTTCTGCCAAATTGGTTGCTAGGGTAAATGTATTGGTTGCTATAGACAGTAAAAAGCTTTTGGAATGTTGCAAGGTACCAAAGTGCACTCAGCATGCAAACAAAAAGCAACAGCCATGTAATATAAACTAAATTGTAAGAAATAAAATAAATTATAAGGCAATTCTCAAATGTACCTCTCTGTCCTCACGTGTGCTGTTTGTCACAGGTTCTGTCTGGATCTGAATTATTCCACTGGCACTCTTGTTTCTTATGTGTCCACCGGGGCGTGCGCGGCTAGAGCCTGGAGACAGAAGCTGAGGGTGGAGCTGACGGTTTGGGGATGATGGGGTTGAGGTTAGGACCAGGGTCTTTAGAGCACTCACTTCGACCTGGAGAACATCCATCTAAATCACACAAATAGACATGGGTTGGTTGATTGGTTGATTTCGGTGTTACGTTTAATCTGATTGGTGTATGGAAAAGCATGAGGATAACCTTCCCCTGTGCCTCATTAAGCTGCTTCTCAGCTACTGCTTGCTTAACATTAGCCTCCCGCACCATCTTATGAGCCTCCTGGAAGAGAGTGATTAATAGAGATTTTTCTAAAATGTCAATATTGTGTATCATAGATTCCCGGCCACCTCAAACAGGCTTGCGGTGAGTTCCTCCAGCTCTTGCTCCAGTTGATTCCGGATCTGAGAGAGCCTGACACACTCCTCATCCTTCAACTTCAGCTCCTGAAAAGGCAAACATTTCATTATGTAGCGGTCTCCTTGCTTTAGAGTTTAGTAATGTTTTAATTACTTACCTTCTGGGCTGCATGGAGCTGCTCTCGTAGGAACTCTGTCCCCTTCTCCATGATCTCCAGAGAGGAGCTGCGCAGTCGAGACATATCAATGTCCTCGCGTCTGTGACTGCTGGGCTGCCGAGGTGGAAGATTCTCCCTCTGACGCCCATCACCCTCCAAACCGAGGCTCGGTTCTGGCTCCAGATCGACCAACCTGCAAATAATATGATAAAAAAAAATCTTAATGTGTCTCCTCCTACACCCACCAAACTTTGTCCGCAGATCCAAACTGGTCTGACTTGGGTTGCTGTATCTTTTAACACTGATATCACTTAAAAAAATCTGGGAAATCTCTTCCATTGACTTAACATGGGATCAATGGGCTTTATATTATCCCTTCATAGCAACCAGACAGTTTGTAATATAACCGCCAATTTGGTCAATCTTTACCTCAGCCTGGTTTATGTTACTTATAGTAACACTGGGAACATTTTTAAGTAACACTAGCAATTTAGTCTGAATTGAAACACTTTCTAAAAATGCATCGACTTGTAATAACAACACTATAATTAATATATGTAGTTTGCAATCATTGCTTTAAAAGTTTTTAAAGATGAAATAAAAACAATAACACACTCGAGTACCATTATAGTTTATACTATATTGCATTAGTTGTTTTACAATAATTCAGGATCACATTTTCACACTGATTAAAATACAGTTAACTTGAAATATTATAATTTAGCGTCTTTTTTTGTAATTTGGCAACATTTGCGTATGTTTAATAAGCTCAGTCCATCTGTGTGAACCGCAAGGCAATTCCCGAGGACGCAGCCGCCTCGCCTTCACCGCACCCGGTTTCAGAACTCAACGCAAGCCGCGAGCAACCATCCGCATGAAGAATGCGACTACACAACAAAGTTTAAACCGCAGGAGTAAATACATACAAAAAAAGCTTCCTGGTCGTGTCTCTAAAATCCAGTTCCGGGAAGGAATTCCTCCATGATTCGGGTTGTTTTGCTCAGGATCGAGTCTGGTTGCTCTTCCTCCGAGATTGAACAGGAAAAGTTTCCAGATGTCAATCACAGGTCACATGACCCGGCGAACCCCTGAGGCGTCACGTGACATGATCCAAACGTTTGTTTTTAACGATTATTGTCACTTTTAATGTAGCTATACATATTATTACACACGTTCCCTCAGAGTTTGTTGTGTTGAATAAAGTAGAGTTGCATAATGTTCTTGTTTAAATTAAATAAACGACTCAGATAAAAAAAAACGTTGATACGTTGATAACTTACTTTCATTCAACATTTGTTTGAGTAAATCGATTCAATTGGTTTGTTTCTTTACAGTCTATGGTTTGTTTACATTAAACAATCGATATCCCTTAACGTTCTACGATTCAATGTTTCGTTTGCTATTTGTGTTGTTTTAACGTTTCTTTTATTGTTATTTTTGTATGACTCATGTTATTATGTAATGAAAGTAAATTAATGCTAAAGTGTAATGTGTTATGTTGAATTATTTAACGCCAACTTTGCTGTAATATTATTTAGTTTTTTGTACATTTTGAAAAATCAGTTACCATTTTCTTTTCTTAAATAATACAAATGTTGTCATCAGTGGTTAATGGATCGGTTTACACCAACATATATATACAACTGTCAGAAATTAACTTAACATTTGGTGTCACACTTTCTTTTGCCTTAAAAGTGTTTTAAATCAAGTTTTTCTCTCAAATGGTGTTAATTTAGGCAAGTTAGCACATTTTTTTGGTGCTTAATTTTCCACTACAATAAAGCATGTGTTCAATTTGTTTTTATTGTAGTGAATCTAAAATTATATTATTGTATTAACTTCTTTTTTTTTATCTAGATGTACCTCCCAACCGGGCATCTCTCCTCTGCTGACTGATGATGATGATCTCCGAAATCACCTTTCCCAAAGAAGACAGCTGAAGAGTAAACAGATATCCCAGTATTCCCTGCACGTAGCAGCTCATACCCTGGACTGGAGCTGGACGAGACTGGAGGAGATGAGGATATCTGGACCTGGTGGATACCTTCAAATCTCTCCATTTACACTGAGTAACTACACACACTTCGAACAGAAATAGTGAGAATGAGACGATGGAGTTGTTTCTCTATTTTTTTATCAAAGAGTAACTAAGGTGTTTGCAGCAGGCTAGCTAGTTTAATATGTAACATGGCCAAGTGAGAAAGTTTTCAGAAAGAAAAGGGTTACTGATATTCATACAAGGGCAAGCTTTATTTACACAGTACTCAGGAGTTTTTATTTCATTTGCTTACATATAGTTTTAAAAGTTCATTTGTTCATTTTCCAACCCACTTATTCCCTTTTTTGGGGGTCTGCCGGTGCCTATCCACAGTGCACACTGGGCGAGAGGCAGGGGGGTACACCCTGGACAGGTCGCCAGTCCATTGCAGGGCAACATTCACTCACACCTAAGGGGAATTTAGATTATTCAACTAACCTAACCGCATGTTTTTTAGGATTGTGGGGGAAACCAAAGTACCCAGAGGAAACCCGCGCAAGCACGGGGAGAACATGCAAACTCCTTCCAGGAAGGTCACAGGCAAGCCTCGAACCGGCAACCTTCTAACTGAAGGTTCTAAACTTCTAACTCTCCAATGTGCTACCCACTGCGCCACCACCAGTTTTAAACGTATTTAGTAAAATTAGATTTGAAAATAACTTGTAATTTTTCAAAATTTGTTTTATCCTGTGTAATAATGTTAATTGTTGACAAAATGGTGTGTACAATGGTTTGACATTGAAACTGAAACACTATGTACGGTACTTGGCCAATGTTTTAGAAGCGGCTAAATATTTACATTTACATTATAAAGGATATTGGGAAAAAAAAGAAAAGAAAATATTTTCAAGATGAAACATAATAAAAATGTGGTTTAGATTTTTTTAATTGCAGTAACAATTGACAGCTCCTTAGCAACCTAACTGTTTACCCTAGCAACTAAATGTATCTCAGCATTGGTAAATGATAAAGACATAGGGGTTGGGTAATTAAACTTATAGCGTCAAAGTCAATGTTATATTATGTCGCTGACCCCTCCATAGCAACCAGGCTGTTTACCTTAGCAACCACTTTACACATCTCTATCATAGCTTAGGAAAATCATAAAGACGTGGGGGTTGGTATATTTGTCTCAAACTAAGATTACTTTTAAATAGCACTAGTACAAGCCAATATCAAAGTTATAGTTATATGTACCGGAATATTTTTTTTTATTTGATTGGAATTTTGCAGTTCCCCCTAATATTTACAAAAAATATTACACATTACATATTTATGCCACTTACAAAACACATTTTATTTTAAACATGTGTAAGTTAACTATATATCATAGATACAATGTATTCAGATGCAATATCTCACTTAACAATGAAGAAAAACTGCCTGTTATCACTGTGAAGGAATTTATGTGGTTATAAAATACCATGACATCATTAAAAGTACTATACAACAATAAGGAGAACTGGATTAAATTCCCCATGTGTAACAGGAGTTGTTTTTATTATAATAAAATAGTTGCCATGTCATATATCCAATCATTTAATTAAACAGAGATGAAAGCAGGATTACCGTCGTGACCCCGAGTGCCTCTTTCACCCGACTCTCTTCAAAGAAAACCTCTCAAACACTGCGTTTGCATGTTTCTATCTACTCTCACTACTCCGGCATGCACAAGTTAATGAAACAATGAAATGGGGCCACACACTCTGGAAAATTACATTTCCTCCACTAGAGGGCCCTGAAATCTCCCTTGCCCCTTCAGAGGGCCTCAGTGATCCATTCCAAACAGTGTAAACTTTGCAGAATTCTTACAAAAACGTCCTTTTAATCGTAATATGTCCATTGTGTAAGTAAAAGTACTGCTTCCTGTAGAAAGAATGTGCATAAATGTGCATTTTGAGGGATTGGCTTGGATTATATTTTTTTCCACAATGGGTCTTTGTTGTGGAAAACAGATTACAGGTCAAGTGACCGCCAGAGGAGAGTAGTGTAGGTGTCTCGGGGTTGAATTGACCCTCTGATGTTTTCCGGAATCAGCGTCAGCTCCTGGAAGATCACACAGACTGTGAGTACAGATGCTGCTTTCTCATTGATACTGAGGAATCCAGAGGTTTTGTGTGATTGTTGGGTTTGATTTAGGTTCAGTTACCCTGTAAAAGCTTTGTTTAATATGGAAAACATTTCACTTGATCAACCCTACTTTTTAAGTAAACTAATTTTCTATATTTGTTCATACAACGATTAAAATAAAGTGTATTTGACATTTTTTTATTTTAAGTGATGTCAAATATACAAAGGAGGTGTGCAGGCTCACAGTAGTTCAGATCAGAAGGAACTAGGGGTGCAACGATACACACTAGTCATGGTATAATTTCCACGATACGACGTGCTTCACGATATCCATCAAAAATGTAAAAATTGAACGGAAAACACAACATTTACATATTTACTGAAATTGCGTTCCATTTTAAAACTGCTCGTTTAAGTTCTTATACTGCTGTTTCCCATATTTTTCACACGGTGAAACTCCTAGAAAATATGTAACAGTAAATCCACGAAACGTATTGTGACAGTTTTATTTTGTGATATATTTGAACTAATAAGTGAACTATTTACTTGATTAAAATAAAAAATGTGCTCTTATTTCTGTAAATATTTTCACATTTACTTGTATTTAAAAAATGTTGATCATTTCAAAAATATCTTGTAAAAATGTAAGTATTCTAAATGTGGTATATCTAGCATTTTGTATTGATGATTTAATCTTCTAATCTCTGAGGCTCCCTTTTTGTTTAGACTTGTTTTCATGATATTTGTCACTTTTTAATAATCGTGTCTAAGTTAAACTACCCCTTGTTCCAAAACTCATCCTTTTTTTCCACAACATGTTAATATCCCTCTCTTGGAATCAATAACCATATTTTTTCACCCTTCTTCAAATATCTTCAATTCTGGTTTGGAGAATAATTAACTCAAGCTCTAAATCTATAATTTGAGCACAGCAACAAGACACAAGGTAGTTACTGCAACAACAAAGTCCCTCCAAGACAAAGATTTCAAATGGTTGTGTTGTTCAAGCTCTTTTGGAGAAGCATAAAGAAAGTGGGACGTTTAAAGATCGTAAATGCAGTGCCAAGGAACGATGTGCAGCAAATGCAAGACGCATCAGTCACATTGAGATTTGCACAAATCTTCAGAGGGCTTCTTAGCAGGGTGGTCTTCATCTGGGTCGAGGAAGTATTGATGCAATGATGCTCCCTGCCTGAAGATGGCGTTTGTCGTACAACAGATGCACTCCACACCAATCTGGGAAACATTAAAGAAGACGACGACGACAGAGAAGAAATCAAAGAACACATTAAAAAAGTAATCAACGTCCCTGTTTTTTCTGTTGGTGGCTGGTCATAGGAAGCTGTTTGACAAAAATGTGGAGAAAACAGAGGATTGGTGGCGCGCATTTTCTTTCCTGTGTCCTGTACGAAGTCGCTATGAAAATGTGGGACGAGCGCGACCTAGTTGCTCTTTTACTTCCTACTCACGCCATCATCCTTGCGAAAAACAGACCCGATATGACAATGCAAAACTCTTTTTCGTTGGCCAAATTTGGATCGTATGTAGAGGCCTTTAATAACCTATACTTTAATAACCTACCTACTTTTAATTTTACTCCGCTTAGATGCAATGTAATCAGACGCAAAATAAACCAAACCTTTAGCTTAATTACAGAATAAAAAGTCTCTATAATTATGTTACTGCAGCGTCAGCTCATTAGAGGCTCTGGGGCTGATGCCCAGGGTGGGCAGGAATGACGGTGACATATTCTCGACGGGTGGCGGATGCCCGTCTGGGCACCTTTTATAGGCTTCTCCTGCGCTGGAGAGGGAGCATCTACAAACTCTTATATCGAGAGCTGCTGATCTTCACTCTTATGTATTGCATCATAAGCATCACTTACAGGTAAAGACTGTGGTGGAATAAACAGTTTGAAAGAATGTAAATATTTGGAGGATAATATTTGTGATTGACAGGTGTATACTGACTGAAGACCAGCGCAGGATGTTTGAGAAACTCTCGCTCTACTGTGACCAATACGCTCAACTCATCCCTGTGTCCTTCGTACTTGGTACATCAATTCTTATTACCTAAAAATATTTTTACAAAGAAAATGTATATTATGTGGATGTCCTGGCCTAGACAGCAGCACCACAAAAATCTCTCCTCAGTTTTTATTATTTCTAGTATTAATACTAAGAATTAAAGCTGCAAGCAGTGGTCAAAGGGCTCGAGCTCCTCCGGCACCATCAGTTTGTGTCACGACTACAAGCGATCCTTATTTGAAAGACGTATTTAAGCGAGAAATGTCAAATTTACTGAACAGTACATGTAAAACACTTAAGTAGGCTCTAATGAGACATATTTTGTCACATATGTCAAAATTAGTAACACCGTGGTACCTCGTTCGGACATGGACTGTTAACATAGTTGGTAAATTTGGGACTGTTATGGTACTATAAAATACCTTCTCTATTGATAATAAATACTGGAGACAGTTTCGAAGGAACACAGCAATGACGGCTATTTATTCTAAAGATATTAAATTCAATCAATACATTGTTTGTATCTTACCCAAGTGCTATCATGAGAAAGTGGAAGAGGAAAGAAGGGCGGTTCTCAGCGTGCCACCTTCATTTCTACCCTCCTTTACCTTTAACTAATAAAACATTAAAATGTACTAAGTATATAAGTCTAAGTAAAATGATAGTATAAAAAAACAATAAGTAGATTTAAGAACTAAAGATGTAAAGTTAAAGAAATACACGCTATTCTATGTCTCTAAATGACCACTAGATGGTAGTATAACACAATTAATGAGACACTATTGTTTAATATTTTTAAATCCATTATAAGTGGACTTATAACCACTTCTTTGTTATTGCAAAACATACATTTTCCACAGCCAATGTGTGCGCGAAAAAGCTTCCCAATTGAAACTTTTGGAGTTTGTTACAGTATGACATAAGCAAAAGTGCTCATTTTTAGAGGTTTTTGCTAAATAGTCGACTTCCTGTCGATTCCTGTGTGCCAAATTTAGTTAGATGCAGTTGAAATGTGTTAGGTGGCGCTATAGAGCCAATTTGGGAAACCTACTAACCGTACTAAGCCTAATTTGATATTTTTTGACCGGACAATAAAGCCGTATTTTCTAATATACTACTTAAACCTTGCTTCCAGAGTCTTCTGTAACAGGTTATGATTGATATTCAATAACACCTCTTATTGTTTCAACTCTTAGGTTTCTATGTGACTCTAGTGGTTTCACGCTGGTGGGGTCAGTTTGAGAGCGTCCCATGGCCTGATCGTCTTTCGGCTCTGGTCAGTGGACACGTTCGGGGGTCAGATGAAGGAGCCAGGCTAGTGCGCAGGTCGTTGATGCGCTATGCTAATCTCTCGGGTATCTTGATCTATCGGTCTGTCAGCACCGCTGTCTACAAGAGGTTCCCCACCATGAGTCATCTGGTTCAAGCTGGTATGCGTCATCCAACCGTATGAAATATTTTTTTTACAAATTCACTTTTGTAGGCGCTGTTAAACTACAATAGGATCCAGCTGCAGCCACATCATGTGACCTCCACTAGCGTATAGTTTTTCCCCTGTGTTTCAGATGTGACCTACAATTTAGTGAGTAGAGGTGCGTTGTGTGCCAGTACCTTTAGGTATCTAGGTTTTAGACTCAAAATGGGATTTATGCGGAAACAGGAAGGAATTACATCCAGATTTAGTAAGAGAATGTTTTTTTTTTTTCAGAAATAGTTCAAACAGAACACAAAATCCCTGACATAATTTGCTCACATTTCATTAAAAGATCCCTGTTATGCTTTGAACAACTTTCCCCGTGGAAGCCAAGAAGGGGCTGTAATCACCTTGAAAGCAGATTTGCCGGAAAAGATTATGTCTGGCTGCATCAAAGTCCTTGAGCTTTTCTAATGTTTGTGTTGCAAGAAAAAACTAGGTTAACTCCACCATTTTTAAATAGAGAGTTGATGTGTAAATTATTTGAGTCCCAATCATCAGTTATAATCAGAAATTAAAGCTGCAAGCAGCAATCAAAGGGCTCGAGCGTCTCGAGTGCCATCCCTCTTTTGTTCACATTTCATGAACAGTCCTAAATTAGGAGACGTAATCAATAAAGAACTGTTGAACTTTCAGAAAAATCAGGCAAATTATAAATGAAAACCAGAAAATAAATGACCACCAGATGGGGCCATGACTGAGACTTAAAACTTTTATTTTTTGGACCATATTATTGTCACACATATCAAAAGAAGGACATTATCAATCTCCTTTTCCTGTGGCCACCTCGTGGCGCCATAACTGATTCTGCGGATTGCTATGTAGACATTGATCAGTTTTTAACAACTTCCTGTTTATGGCAAAATTCGACCTCGACGGCTGCCATGTGGAGTTTTCAAGAAAGCTCTGCAAATAACCATCACATATGCCTAGTTTGGAGATGAACAGATTAAATCTCTAGGAGGAGTTTGATCAAGTATGACCCCATCAAAACTGCTCCGTCAAAAAAGTGCAAAAGAACCAACTTCCTGTTGATTTTGGAAATCGACACTAATCGATACTAATTAATACATTAATCAAAACATAAAAACGGAGAAAGTGTTCTATATTGTTCTATCGCTACCTTCATTTGTGTTGCTAAACACCCCCTCTGGCGCAGCTGAATGGACTCATCCGTCCAATCAGAGTGCAGGAAACCCACCTCCGTCTAGCTAGCAAACCTTGTCAATAACAACTTTATGGAGGAGCACAAGTTTGGCGTCAACAAAACTCTCCCTCTTTTAGACACTTTCACTTTTTCATTTTTTAGGTGGAATATCATCAATGTAAATCTTCCCTCTAAAGTTTACTCCCATGTAACATTAACATTTATTTAATCTAATTTACAGTATTAGGACTGACATGCCTCCTTCTTGGGTAATTCTCCCTGACCAGAGGAAATATGTCGTATGTGCATATTATAATTATATTTTCAAGGCTTTTATTTTTCTCATAATTTTTAACATATACATTTTTTTAATACAGTGCACATTTAAGATGCCAGTTATATTAAAAATACTGTTTAAATCAAATTATACATTGTTTACTGCTCTCATTCAGCTGATTTACTTTAATGAAGTTCATTAAAGTTGTTAAATTTTAATATTTGGTTGTGGTTCCTCCATAAAATAGTATTTATCTTGGATTTTTTTTGTAGTATCGATATCGGTATCGTATCGAATCCAAAAATTCTGGTATCGCCCATCCCTAGTTAGGTGGTGTTATAGAGTCACTTTGTCACACCCACTTTTCGAACGTAAATTTTCACCAGTGACTCTTCATTTAAGGCTCTCAAAAACACGCTGAATAATAATACTCTGAGCAATTACGATAGGGTTCTATGCACACATAATAGGGTTCCAATACCACATTTGATGATAAATTGTATTTTTCCAACTCTATCAAAATCGAACATTTTTTGAAAGTATTGAATTCTCTCTACTTTCTGGTCTTTATTGAAACTCCCCTGTGCTTCAGGTCTGATGACGGCGGAGGAACTGAGTCAGCTGGAACAGCTTCCATCGCCTCATAATAAGTTCTGGGTCCCGTGCATGTGGTTTGTTAGTCTGGCCATGAGAGCTCGATCTGAAGGACGGATTAACAATGATGTGGCAATGACTGCCATCCTCAACGTACACCTGACTATTTTCTAGTATATGCCATGATTTGGTTAAACTGACTCTATGCATTTTGATACTGTAGGCATTTCTATCTGTCATCTTTCAAATTACTGACAAATGAGAGACGTTTTTGCTGACAGGAACTGAACACTCTGCGTTCCCAGTGTATGAGGCTATACGGCTACGACTGGATCAGTCTGCCTCTAGTCTACACACAGGTCTGATGCTTCACTCAGAATTCCCTCAGCTTCATTTACTTCCACTAGATAACGAGTACTATCCTTCACACAAGCAATTTCCTCCTTTTACTCAAAATTCCAACTTATTCTGAAATGATTAAACACTCTTTTGTGTGATGTTGTAGTGCCTTCTGAGACCATGATTTTACCCGTCGGTCTTCGGTAAGTGATTCATTTGATCTATGATTGATTTGAAGCAATGTCCAATAGTGGTATCACTTAAGCGGGAAGGGTCAATGAAGCCTTTTTTGCCTGGAGTAGCTAAGCTTGCTGATGACTGGTTGACAACTAATGGCTATTAGAAAAACAGTGGTACCAAGTGATACGAATGCTTCGAGTTACGAAATGTTCGAGATACTGTTATGGTAATTAAAATTTACCTTCTTAATTGAAAATGAACACTGGAGACCGTTTGAGAGAGAACACAGCAAATGCAGCTATTTATTACAAAGATTAGCAGTCTCAACGCATTTCCTACACACGTGACTCTAACGTGGAAGAAGAGCGTGGTTTAGCGCATATTAAGAGCCTATTAAAAATATAAACGAACGCCAGAAGAGAAAAGAAGAAAAAGAAAGAAAAAGAATATATATAGATAGAAAAGAAAAGAAAGAAAAAGAAAAGAAAGAGAGAAAGAAAGAGAGTCAAGTCCCAACGTGATCCTCACACGAGAGCAAGAGAGAGAGAGAAAGAGCCAGAGAGTTTTCTAACTTCCTCCTCCTCAAGGGCGGGACTAAGTATGACGTATGCTCTAAAAAGTTTCTCAAAATACATTTCTCAATATAACCACTAGATGGAGACATTACATTAAAAATTCCCATCACAATACGAAAGGTCTTGCGGGAAATTTTTTTCTTCAAGATACGAACAATAACAAACATTTCTGCTCTATTTTCCACTTGTTTGTCTCACGTCTCGCTGCGCTTCCGCGTCCTTGCGCTCCTTTCTCCTTTTGAAGAAACTGTGCTTAAGGGGCTGATACGCCTTAAAACACTTTAAATCAGTTTTAAATCGAGCGAAACATTATGTATAGACTACCAATAATGTACTATAACACATGTTAGAGTCAAGGTTAGAGTAAAAAAAAACAATTATAACGTGGAAAGTGCTGTTCTGTAGAGTTTCACATTCTTGCACATATTACGTATTTTGCATTTGTTTTATTATCATTTATTACATTAACAATGTGTAGATTTAAGATTTGAAGAAACGTTACTTGATTTTTCTCTGGTTTTCCATTTTTTATCTCCTTATACTGTTGTTTCTGAGAGCCGTAAAACATGCTTCGAGATACAAAATGTTTGAGATACGAATGTCATCCTGGTACGGATTAATTTCGTATCTCGGGGTACCACTGTAGTTTTCTTTGATTGGTTGTAATTGTTGATCAAATCTGTAGTGATCTCTTTTGGGTTTGTTGTCTCCAATTTACACAAATTGCCTTTTCTTTTTTACCCTTGACTTTTTCTTTTTGTCTTGCCCTGTCTGTCTCGACTTGTATCAGTCTACACCTGAATGACCTTTTTTCGGTCTAGATCTGTCTAACCTAACTTTCCACGTCTGTGGCTTGTTTATTTTCATCTTACTTTGTCCAACCCTGACAACCTTGTGTCTTGACTTGTCTCTGTCTTATCATGATTCGCCTTGCCTTTTGTCTAGCTTGCTTGCCAATTGACAAGGAAGACTTGCCCTGTCTTGGTCTTGCCGTGTCTTTCTCGACTTCTCTTGATCACATTGTCTCTATCTTGCTCGTAATCACCTCGTCTTATTCTAACCTGACTAACCTTGTCTTTATCTTGCCCAGTCTGTTTATGTTTTGCCCTGTCTCTGTCTAACCTCGCCTTGGCTTTTTTTTGTTTAGTCCTGAATCTCCTCGTCTCTGTCCAATCCTGATGACATTGTGCCTGACATTTAGCCTGATTAACCTTGTTTCTGTATAGCCTTGCCTTATCTAATCTTTATATAAGGCTGAATCCCCTTGTCTCCACTAGTCACCTAATCTCTCACATTGATGCTGACTTGTCTTGATCTTGCTATCAGATTCTGTCTAACCCTGACTCGGTCTAACCCATTGTCTCTGACATTGAGCCTCACCTTGATTCTGTCTAGTCTTGCCTTGCCCAAGTCCTGAGTCAACATGTCTTTGTTTTACTCTTACTTGCCTTGTCTCTGTGTTGCCTCGTCTTGGTCTTGTTCTGTCTGTCTCAACTTGTCTGTCTACTCCTGAATCCCCTTGATTTTTTTCTAACCTGACAAACCTTGTCTTTATCTTGCGCCCTAAGTTTTTGTCTCTCCTCGTCTCTGTCCAACCCTGACTCACATTGTCCCTGACATTGAGCCCGACTCACCTTGCATTTGTCTGACTCTTGTTTACCTGGTCTCTGTATAGTGCTCAATCCCCTGGTCCCCAAGTCATCTTGTCTTGACATTGAGGCAGACTTACCTTGTCTTGATCTTGGCCTGTCTGTCCCGACTTGTCTGTCTACTTCTCTGGGTACTGTGTAATGGTGAATCCCCTTGTCTTTTACCAGCCCCAAGTCACTTTGTCTCTGACATTGAGGCAGACTTGCCTGGTCTCTATATAGCTCAGAATTCCTTTTCTTTGTCCAGCCCCAACTAACCTTGTATCTGTCTACCTCTGACTTTCCTTTTGTGTCTAACCATGAGTCACCTTGTTTCTCTCTAGTTCTGACTCTCCTTGTCTCAAACTCACATTTTGTCTCTAACTGTATTGAAGTCAATGGTTTTGGGCTTGATTTGAATTATCCTCATTGTTAGGAGGTTTATATTTTAAAGATGTGCCTACTATCCACTTCTCTCCGATAGGTTGTCACAGTTGCAGTTTACAGTTTCTTTTTGACTTGTTTGATCGGTCGGCAGTTTCTCGACCCAGCCCAGGGTTACCCAGGTCACAATCTGGACTTTTACTTGCCTGTCTTCACTTTACTGCAGTTCTTCTTCTATGTGGGCTGGCTCAAGGTGTGTATAGCATCACTTTAGTTTCAGTCAACCTGAAATTAAAGTAAATAATAAGTGTTTTGTGTCTTTAAATGACTAGTTGGTGGTTCATTGTTTCTGTAAAACGATACACATTCCCTACGTGATGCATACTTAGTCTGATTACACACACACTGGCAATTTAATGCGTAAAAGTTACAAGAAACGAGTCAAAAAGTTTATTTATATCAACCTTTCTCAATGCATTCATCATGGGATAATTGTGGGTATTGTGTAAATGTCATTAAATCTCGCCTTGGGATTCCAGTCAACTTTAAAATCCCCCAAAACTTTTTAAAACTCCACCAGAGATGTAACGTGAGGAAAATTTGTATTTGTTCCAGGTGGCCGAGCAGCTGATTAATCCTTTTGGTGAAGATGATGACGACTTTGAGACAAACTGGCTGGTGGACCGTAATTTACAGGTACGTCATCCCAACAATGACATGTTTGTTGATAACCATGTTTTTCTGCCAGTCTGTCTAGTTTTGTGGAACTGTGTGTCTGTTTAAACACTTTAAATACAATTAAAACAGGCGGAACTCCACTTTTAAGTTAAAAACTGTCAAGTTCAAACTCAGCAGGGCATCTTTCAAAAGAAATCAGTCTATATGGATCATTCTCGACTTGTGTGTTGGTATGAATTAAAATCACAAACCATAATAGGTTGGTTACAGTTTTATGAGGAAATTCTGCAATATTTTTCTGGGAATTTCAGAATGTTATGTTCACGATGCACCAATGATTGTATAAAAATCAGGGCTGGGTATTCCTGGCAGGTGTCTCTGCTGTCCGTGGATGACATGTATGATCTGGTTCCTCTGGTGGAGAAAGACAAATATTGGGATGAGTCAGAACCGCAGCCGCCATACACAGCAGCCAGCGCTGAGCACCGCAAACCTTCCTTCATGGGCTCTGCACTGGACATCAGGTCCATAAACCCAATGCTTTTTTCCTTGTCCTTGACTAGTCTTTTCTCAATTTCGCCCTTTCACTGTCTCTGTCTTGCCTTCTATCTACATCTAGCCACTGTCTTGTCCTTTTACTAGCCTTTTATTAAGAATTTTGGTGCTTGACCTCTGTCTTTCAGTGCTGGATGATCGGAAATGTTAAACCTGTCTGCCGTTGAAAATTTTCTGTTGCCATCTCTTTAGTGTTCCCAAAGAAGAAATGGAGTTCCAGCACAATCTAGAACAGATCAAAGAACATGAGGAGGCCAATCATTCAACTCCATTCCTGGGAAGCCTAAGTCGACTCCTGGGTGTCCAGTCTCCCAGTTTCCCTCGTTCAACCACCTCATCAAGAGTGTCCCTCCTTCGTCGCAGACCTCGCGCCCCATTCTCTCGATTTCCCCTTTACCTTCATCCAGAAACCTCACAAATGCAAGGCAGTGCTCAAAATTCAGATATACGTGAGGATGGCTTCTTCTCTATGCCTCTTTACGAACGCCCAGGTTTCTACAGCTGCCCCCAAACACCTATTCACTGCATTCCTCCTTCCATCCCTCGACCAAAACCGCGAAGAATGGCACACAACGAAAGCTCAAATACTTTAGCACAGCCCTTAATGGGCTCACAAGTCCTGGCACCCCCTGAAACACCCGCTCCCCCTTCCTCTGCATTCCCTTGGGTGGGGGAAGATAGTGAGCATCCAGGTCCTGCTTTCTCATTTCCAGATCCAGTCCCCGAATTATGCCCATTAACCAAAGGGCGGGTAATTCAAGGGTTGACGTCACGACGCCCTCTTCCTATGAGGCTCTCTTTGGACAGTTCTCCCACTCCGTCCACTCCAGATCGGTTGTTTTCATGCACACCTCCATCTTGGTCTCAAAATGAGATTAATAACATGAGCTCTGTAAATGGGCCAACAGTTACGAATAGTAATAATAATCTCTGCAATGGCTCACCAAACAACCCCTGGCCAATCAGCAGAAGCTCTGCGTCAAACTCAGCCAGTCAAATTAACCCAAGTCCCACGGCAACACTGCAAACACCCAATCAACGCAACTCTCCCAAAGACTCCGGTATCTCACTGGCTGACGGGGATCTACTGGGTGCTTCTGTAAAAATGAGGGAACAACTATAATTTCGAAGGAGAAAATAGACATAGATGACTTAAGGTAACTTTTCGTTTTTACCTCGTATGTACGTTTTGTTTTTGCTATGTTTATAAGTTACAGAAATCAAGGCATTTTTGAAACCTCCTTCAAAGCCTTTAAGCGGGTTTTAGAAAATAAAATGTTATAATTTGTATTTTAATTTGTAATTTAAAAGAAAATTCTGCATGATGATTTTCTTCTAGAACAGCCCTGCCAGTAACCAGATAGAAGTGGTAGTGGTTAGTTAGTAGTGGTAGGATTCTGCTGGAATCATGGCTTTTTGAGATGTTGCTCGATCAAACAGAAAACCTAAATGCCACAAAATTCTGAAACAAAACAGACATTTAACTGGATTTTAATATTCGACTGGATATTTATTCATTGTTTTTATTTACCCTTTTAATCTATAATGGTCATGGGACACTGCCAGTACACAATGGGCGTAAGGTAGGGTACACCTTGGATTGCCAGCTTGTCCATCGCAAGGCAAACTGGATATTCATGACTCAGCATTTTTTTTGTTTGAGATCAAAACTTTACAATAGAAGTAACTTTTGATCCCTCACAATTGTCATGTCCCCTTGGCAGGATTTTCAACACCTTGTTTGGCAAAGTGGAGGCTGTATTTTGGTTTATTGGCAGCATTTTTCTTCAAAACAGAAATCATTCAGATGTTTATTGACAAACATGAGATTGGAATGTAGATATCAGGTGATTTAAATGTCTTTCAGCGCATTTCTGCCTGTTCCTTTTACACATATAAAGATTCTTTGAGAGGCTCCTGATCCCAGGTATTTACAAGCAAGAACCATTTGGAGTCAGAAATCCAGTCGATTACTTTTGGGTTAAATACTTGTTTTGTGCAAGTAATTAAATCACCGTATAATGTCAAAGATACTCAATTTTTATCTTTGAAAATTTTCCACGTTTTTATTTTTCACAGAATACATATAAATATACATTATTCATACTTTAAATAGGTGTACTACAGAGACACAACTTGAATCAGAATGTTTTTATTGAGACAAACCCATTTCATGATCACAATATTGCATTAAGCTGCAGTAAATGTTGCATACATGCTCTAGGGGTCTTATAAATATATCTAGAGCGCTACTTCTTGAGCCTCATGTAGCATAAGAGCGTGGACGGATTGTGCAAGCAAAGCGATCCAGTGTGTTTAGGTAGATTTTTCTTTGGCCATTGTGTGTCTGTCGAACAGATACTCCGCCATGCCATTCTGGGGACTTCCCATGCGCCGCAGACTGCCCACCCAATCAGAAAGCTGCTTGATGCTCTTTACCTGCTCGTCCAGGTAATGAGTCTCCAGGAAATCACACACCTGAGATAGAAATCAAGAGAGAGGCTGGGTACTAATCTGCATACCCCTCTAAAATTAAGACTTTCTACTTACATGTGGGTCACTGTGCTGGGTCGCCAACTTGTGAAGCTCCAGTAAAGAGAGGTTCACACTCTTTTCCAGAGCAAGAGCACATTCAAGAGCTTCCAAACCACTTCCCCACTCATCTCTGTCTGGCTTCTGCACATGTGGAAAACGTCACACATGTAGACCATGCTCCTACTCTCATTCATTCGCATACTGCATACCTTGATGTCTTGCAGAAAAATGCGTCCTCCTCTCTGGTTCTGCAAACTCATCAGTTTCTCAGCATGTGTGTGTTCCTCCTTTGACTGTTCACGGAAAAACTGAGCAAAGTTTGGCAGAGACCGGTCATCCCTGTCAAAGTAATATGCCTGGAGAGACAGACATGAGCTCATATGATAACGTTATGATGACTGGTTCTGTGCAAGATTAACTGCAGCGTGTTTTACCATGGACAGGTAGACATAGGAGGTGTAGAACTCAAGGTTGATCTGGCGGTTCAGAGCTGCTTCGCACTCTTGATGGAAGTTCTGCCTCACCTGGGAACTCATGCTAATGCTAAACAACATTTGAATAAAATTATCACCAGTATTGATTATGTATTAATTATGCAAATCTTTGGATAAAAGAAAATTGCATTGTTCTGGATATTTTTTTTGGTAATGCGTATTCTAACTTATAAAACACTGAATAAAATATTAAATAATATGCATACAAATGAATTGCCCAATTAGCACAAATACTTTGTAGTAAAATAATAATAATATATATATATATATATATATATATATATATATATATATATATATATATATATATATACATACACACAACACATATAAAATTTGTAATATATCACAATATATATATTTTAAGTAAAACATACATAATATTATTGGATGCAAAAATATTTTTGTGCAGATTGATGTACTTACCCTGTTGTGCAATGTCAAAAATAGGTCAACAACTGCAATGAACACTTTAAATTAAATTAACTAAACAGCAAAAAAAGACAGCAACAAAACTAGTGACGGACTGAGGACGATGAAAAGATGAAATGAGCCTAAATGTGAATTGCAGGGCTGTAGACGTTAATATGTATTGCTACGCGCATGCGCTGTTGGGCATCCAAAAGCGAAGTTTCAAAATAAAGGTTCGCATTAAAATAAATAGAACTATACAATTGACAAATAAAGAGAAATTATAGCGTTATGTTATTTTGAAATGTTTCAATACCGCTTGATATCCTTGTTGAATTAATATATCAATGTGAACACTTTGTAAAGTAATTTTTCACTGAAGAGTTTTAATATGTAGTAATCGCTCATTCGTCAGTTAGCGCACATGCCCACCTTAAAGCCAATCAGCACTGACTATTCCGCAACTAGTTAATATTCATGAACTAATTTTTGCCACAGCTGACGAAAGGAAAATGACTGAAAACCAAAAATATAAACATGAGAAATGATGGATTCCTCCTCATTTAATTCACAGCGTACTGCGTTTTTTGATTTAGAGACCACTGGCCTGGGTATGTACGTTTTTCTAAATAAGTTTGTCGAGTAAAATCATAAACATGTCGAAATAAGAATGAAGTAGTCCGTCACGTGAGCCTTTACTCAGCGTTTTGACAACAAAAGTTGTGTAATGTTTAAGCCGCGAACAATGTGGCGTAGCTATAGTAATTATTGTTGTACTCATGTTTTTAACATAATTATGTTAAAATATTGGGTACAAGGCATGAAATTATGAAATATAAATGTTATACGTAAGCATAATTTTTTTTAAAATTTGGTTGCGTTTGCCACGGGAAATAGACACATTCTAAAATTTAAAGTCTAAACTTTTCATTTTGAATTAACTTATTTGTGTATGTAATGTAAACAAAATTGGCTCGTGAAGTATATTATTAAATGTGGTTTAATCGTTTAACTATCGTATTGCATAGTTAGAGAAACAAAAAACCTAATATAACGTGTTGTGAAACAAAATGGGTCACAATAAAATAAAACATTATAATTTTCCACAAATTGATACAAAAACACATTGGGTTCATAATAACACATTAATATAATAATGAATTTTATATGTGTTCATTATATCTTTATTTTACACATGCATATATAATAATAAAATAGATATAGATTTACTCAAACAATGTTGAACAGATAGACGATAACATTTTTAAACAAAAGTTTATTCAGGAAGAATATAAACATCTAAATGTATACCAAATAATTCTGAACAAGTCTTAAACATATTTCCTGAGCGTATCTCTCAAACTCCTCCAGATTAGCTGGTCTTTTGGCACAAACTCTGGACTTTAGTGTCCCCCTTTCTATTGGATTTCAGTCTTTGGGTTGTTATCATACTAATGTCAACCCCAAATAGGTTTTCTTGCACACTGTATTTCAAACTCTTCTCATAGTCTTAATTTTTCATGTTTCCTTCAACCCTGATTCCCGGTACCCCCACAGCATCATACTTCCAACACCATGTATGCCTCTTCTTATTTCTCCAAACACTGGCAAAATCTCTATGGCCAAAATGTTCTAGTTCTGTCTTTTTGGACTCGTAGTCCATCAATCATTGTTTTTTTTTTTCATCAGTTATCCATAAGTTGCTCTTATCAAGCTTCATTCTCATTTAGAGGTGGAGCCTTTTTAAAGAAAATATTACAAAAGAATGCAATTTCACAGGGGGACTAATACTTTTGTCTTCAACCCTGTATGTCACACACTATTAGAATTCCACATATGATGTAATTTAAACTTTATCGTCCATCTTCCAGACTCCTCGTGTGAGATCATCCAGCTTGCAGCAGTGAGTGGAGGCCACACTTTGAGTCTCTTTGTAGTTCCTGGACGTCAGATTGATCCGGGTGCATCACGAGTCACAGGTTTCACTGTGAAAGATCGTCGTCTGTTTCTGCACGGGCGTCCTGTTCAAACCTGCTCCCTCAAAGAAGCCCTGCTGTCTTTCATCAGCTTCCTCCGAATGCTTGATCACCCACTCCTGCTTGGGCACAACATCCGCCGGTTTGACTGCCGGGTCCTGACCCGCGCCCTTGACAAATTTGGCCTCAGGTCAGAGCTCCTCAAACAGGTTTCAGGGTTCGTGGACACGCTTCCTCTGGCCCGACAGCTTCTTAAAGGGAAAGGTATTAAAAGCTTCAAGCAGGAGAATCTGGTGAAGAGCATTCTGGGAATTTCATACGCAGCCCATAATGCTTTGGAGGATGTGCAGGCGCTTCAGAAGCTCTACACGAGTCTCAATCCCTCAGCCAATCAGATTCAAGAGCATACTTTCACTCTAGATTTATTGACTGCTGAGACTGTCAATGGAGCTGGGGTTCGACACTCGGCTCAGAGCGATTTATGCGAGCACTTCAGCCAAGCTCTGGACTTCTCCAGAGATGAAAAAGACCTTTCTCGCAAAAACTAAAATGTAATCTTCGTTAACTCTCTCTTAAGAGTTCCACGCTTTGAGTTTTTTTAGGAAAAGATTTTTGAAGATTATTCCCTTAAAATCCTCAATGTTAAAAAACACAGTTCGGAGGATCTTAGTAATTTTCTCTTTATGAATTGGGGTAAAATATGTCATTTATTTTCTTGTTTGGTCTGAGATAAGAACTTTTATGTTATTCAGTGATACAGACTAGCTCATTGCAATTGAACTTTTGCAGTATGCTCATTAATGAGTTGTGATATATTAAAAAAAAAATAAATTAATTAATAATAATAAGTAATTTTTTCCTATCACTTGATTCTCTTTATTGTGGCCTTGAAGTTTGCGTCATCGCTCTCAGACTCCCACAAGAGGGCGTGTTTCCCAACTATTAACATAAGTGTTGCTATTGTCTTTTATAAGAAAGCCCATTTTCGCCTTTAAAAGTCAAAATTTTGAGATACAAAAAGCCAACATTTTGAACAAAAAAAAAATAATGTAGATACAACATTTCTAAAACAAAACTCAAAATTGTGAGAGTCAAACTTTTGAGATACAAAGTAAAACGTTGACATTTTGAGATGAATTTATCTAAATTTATTTAAACTTTTAAATGTGAAACCTGGTAAAAATGGGCTTCCATACTTTTATGGAAATCTTCACAGCCTGTTATTGCAAATGAATATATACAACAGGAAAATCTGGTGTTTTTTTATCTTATTTTATCCGTATAATAACAATATAATTTTTTTGTTTTATCATGTGTCTATTTTAATGGTTTTCCAGGTTGTTAACCAGGTTCTTCTAAAGCATTACACAAACATATACCTTATAATATTAGAATCATACTTTTTATGTAAATCAGTTTTGTGTTAGAAGCAAAGTGGACTATGGATAGGTATTTTCAATATTGAATTTTACTGAAGAGTTTAAATAATATGTTCTGTAATTTATTTTAGATCACCATTAGTGGTATCTCTGTATGAAATATACAGGACTTACCCAATGCTGAGATGGATTTAGGGCAACTCTCCTCTCAAACCATGCTCAATATTGATGCAACTTGGGCCTTTCAAACAGGTTAAGAATGACAAATACAGACTTGATGAGTGTGCATGTCAACCCATAGATTGTAAACAAACACCACTGTCTACCATTTGAAGTTAAAACGAGCAGAAGTAGACCAATGACATATAGGTGAAAAAGTTTAGGCAAATTAATGGACTATTGTACTTTCTAAACTAAACTGAGAAGGCATACCATTTTTGTCATGCAGTTGCATGAAATATTTCCAGCATTAATCAGGAGATGGTGGGGAACATTTTATCTAACATATTTACTATGGTGTTTCAGTTTCACTGTCATTAAAAAAATCGGACAAAAAAAATGAAACACTCATTTTTTTGGTGTGCGATTGAGTGTAAAGTTTTAGGGTGTAAAGTTTTTTTTAATCTGTTCTTTTTTTTATAACTTTAATATATAGAATACACTATGATCTGTTGCTGAATGTTACCATTGTATCTTATTCAAATTACAGCCAAACAAACAATAAAAGATTACTATGGTGTTTCAGTTTCACTGTCATGAAAAAAATTGGACAAAAAAACTGAAACACTCTGCGATTTGGATGTTTATAAAAAACAAAGTCTGTTCTTTTTTTTAATGACTTAATACAAGCATAATATTATCTGTTGCTGAGCGTTGCCTTTATTTCACCAGAAAGACACACGACTTAGAATATGTAAGTAAACACAGTGATGCAATTCAACACACCTTAGCTGACAAGTTTTTAAAAACCGGTTGCATACTTTCAGTCAAAAAATAAAAAACTGATGAAAGACTGTAGAAGTTGCTTTTATTATGGATTACACAGTTCCTCTTTCCAAACACATGCCAATATTTCAGGATTTCCCCATTAAATGCATGCGTTGATCCCATAACTAATAAGAAAAATCCAAGACAACATCGTGTATGAACTAGATTTATGTGTATAACGTACAAAGAAACTGAAACACAATATTATTGTGATGTCAACCCAGATGTTTCATTATTCCACATAAATATAATAAAGATGGCATCAGAATACATTAAACAAAAAATCAGTACGATGGTGTAAAATTCCCATCATCCTTTGTGCTCTCCAAACTGCTTGTGCAAACACTTGCTGCATTGGTAATAAAATATTCCGGAAGATAAGGTCTGTGTTACTGGTAACCAGAGACGTTTAGTACCTAAAATACAAGCGCCATGAGTCATCACTAAACCATTCATGATTTGTGCAAATTGATTAATAATATGACAGACAAACATGGATAAACGTAACATGACTTTAAAGAACATCCACAAGTAGAATAATAAAGGATAAAGCAAAGTTTGAAAGCTTTCTAAGATGCTTTTTAAAAGTCATGCGAGTTGCTTTTTGGCTCAGTGCTAATTCATCCATGCTAGCACAAATCACTGCTGGTGGTTAAAACCCTCATTCCTGTTTACCATCCAGACAAACCCATGATTTTCTCATTAAATTTTCAGATTCCACAACAAATACGTTATAATTCAGCCAAAAATGTAAATGTTTATATTTTCAAAGAACATGCAACTTGCAAAACTCAATCAATGGTGATTCCAACTTTTCTCAGAGACGACTTCCGTCTGAGCATTTGACGCTAGTCTCATCATGTTGTGGCAGTTCCAATTTAACTAATGCTAAGCTCCGCCCCTTTTTGAGAGACCGGATTCGGTTTCACAAGGATAAAGGTGAAAAAGATTAAAATGTGTGGTTTCCTAGTGACTACTTCCAGGATCACAACATTTAGTCTTTATTTAATCGTTTATATGTTGACCATATTAAAATAATAAACTGAAAAAACAGCTAAAATTGATAGCTTGGAGGGCTAACACAAAACGTAATGTTAGCGGATGCTAATGTTAGCTTGTTTTAGTCACATAAGAGTTAATTTATCAATTAAATGAACTTAGAACAAATGTTTATATTCTTGTTGGACCACCACACAACTTCCAAAGCAGACATTTAGCTTCTTACTTGGTTTTTGTAGTAGAAATAAACAGTATGTAAACTTGCTATTGGTGTTACATTGCTATTACAGCTTTGATTTAAGAAAAAAAAAAACTTCTTATCCCAATGGATCTCCTTGCTCAACTGTTATTGGCTGAATGGATGTAAAGCCTTTTGAAATGGCCCAGTTCTAAATTTCCCAAAAGAAAATTAAGTATACTTTGTCAGGATGTCACTTTTATATTTGCACTTCTGTTTTAGCTGACTACTAATGTCTGGGAGTGCACACATGTTAAAAGTGTTCTTTGCCGTAGTTACATTTTCTTTAGGGAAAACACATTCTTAGAAGGAGGCGGCCCTCAGATTAGGACATTTGTTTGAACACTAAATTCCCTTTTAGCTATTTATTCCAGAGTAAATTATAAATTTTTCATGGTGATGTAGACATTATTTTATCTCCTATTATAGATCTGGGTTAGGATATTCTAGAGGTAGTTCACCCATATTTGAAATCTACACACGACTCATTTCTTGCTAAATGCACAAGAAGACATTTTAAACAGCTGTTTAGCAATGCATACTGTAGTAAAAACAGCGATAAATATTTGACATCTTTCAAAATATCTTCTTGTGTACAAAATAAAACAAAAACAACAATTCAAACCAACACAAGGAATTTTGAATAAACATTTTGAGTGAAATATCCCTTTAACGCAGCACTTTACAGTAAGCAGCAAGCTCTGAACATGCTCATGCCTCCCCGTGATGTTATCTGTAGAGACAGACTCTCATTGGCTGAGATAAAGAGCACGGTTCCCCGCTTAAGAGTGATGTCAGAGTGGGTAGATATTGATGTTGCCATGGCTTCACCCTCAACAACCAATAGGATTCCAGCTGAATCCAACGCTCTCAAGGTATACTGCTGCAATGACCCTGGGATCTTACGAAAGATAAAAACAGAAAAAATTGTCATTATATTCAGCAGGCCAATCAGAACAGAGAATATCCTTCAGCCCAATCAAAACGGATTATATTTACTGGGCCAATCACAACAGAGAATATCCTTCAGGCCAATCAAAATGGATTATATTGATCAGGCCAATCAAAACGGATTATATTGATCAGGCCAATCAAAACAGAGAATATCCTTCAGGCCAATCAAAACGAATTATATTGACCAGGCCAATCACAACAGAGAATATCCTTCAGGCCAATCAAAACGGATTATATTGACCAGGCCAATCACAACAGAGAATATCCTTCAGGCCAATCAATACGAATTATATTGACCAGGCCAATCACAACAGAGAATATCCTTCAGGCCAATCAAAACGAATTATATTGACCAGGCCAATCACAACAGAGAATATCCTTCAGGCCAATCAAAACGAATTATATTGACCAGGCCAATCACAACAGAGAATATCCTTCAGGCCAATCAAAACGGATTATATTGATCAGGCCAATCACAAAAGAGAATATCTTTCAGGCCAATCAGAAAACAGAATATTCTTCAGGCCAATCAGAACAGAGAATATTATCAGACTGCATAAATAGTTTTGTATGTGAGCGTTTCGAACCTGTATGCGCATCACAGTGAAGTCTGGCACTGGAGGGTTATAGAGCCAGATGCAAGGGTCTGAGTTGTCTTGAACTGCAGGGAAGATCTTGTCTCTGACTGCCGCAGGTCTATAATTCAACATCTCACACAGCGTCTCCACATCGATGAACTTGGGAGTCAGGCCAGCACGCACCGTGTTATCAGAACACGCCATACACTCCACGCAATCTACAGGAGTCCGGTAAGATCGGGAAATATATTAATGCAAATCCCTTACTCTTTTTTTCTGGCTGCTCAAAAACATTTGATTATTTTCTTTAGTTCTTTTTTTGCAATCATTTGCACAGCACATGACATGTTCAGACAGTGTGTTTACGAGTGATCTCTGACCTCCAGAGAGATAAGCGTGAGGCTCGTTAGCTCCCAGGAACATAGCTTCTCCTGGCTGCAGCAGGATACGGTTTAGAAAGTAGATGGAGAAGCAGCCGATGTCTCCGGGATACTGTGAATGAAGCCGCAGCAGGAGATCTCCGTTGCTACTCGAGGTGTCCTTCCCTGCAGCCTCTAGGAAAATTAAAACGCAACAATAACTAAAGGTTTAGATCTTCTGGAAATAATGACGAGCTCCTCAATAAATGTCATACCTTCCTCAGAGATCCGCTTGACCAGCATGTTCAGCTGGTCAACGAACACCTTCTTCTCACAGTTCATCATCCGCGTGAAGCACTTCTTCAGAGCAAGACTCACTCGCTCTGGGTCTCCGTTGGCACTCTGAAGCTCCTCGGATGCTTCACTGCCCACCAGTGCTCGAAACTCTGGGACGTCTGGAACACACAGATACAAAAGGCTAGTGGTAGTAAAAATAATCACCTAGTCTACTTTTGTTCTTAAAAGTAGTCCTGGTCACTCTTTCTCTCTCTTCGTCGACTGAAATTGGTACCACAATAAATACATCTGTTTTTTTCTGCTCCGTCTGTTAACAATGATCACCTGAGACTGTGATTAACAGTCCGCTCTCTGAACGCTCTAAATCTCTTTCAATCTGTGAGGTGAGAAAATTTCAAATCACAAAATTATTGTAAAGTATCTGTTTTAGCGTAACATGTGCTTTCTTTCGATTTTCAAAGGTTTGTTTCCCATTTGTTTCATGAAGACTTACTTTTAAGGAAGGCCAGGATCTCGTCCATGGGTCTGAATCCACAGAGTCCTTCGAATGGAGTCAGAGCGATGGCCATCTCAGGCTTGTGGTTGCTATCAGGGTAATGCTCTGGGAACTGAGCATGGAGGCGTGCAGCAAGCTCCTGGAAGACGCTGAGATGTTAGTGGGTACACAGGAGCTCTGTAATGTTCATCCAGGGTTAAAACTTCCCCCCCAAAAAATCAGAGTACTATGTTTTGTCAGTATACTAGAAAAAAAAGTTTAATCCTACAGTTCTGGGATACAACAGGAAGTTACATCGCAACTAGGGATATATTAGCACTTCAAATGAGGCTGCTGAGAGACGCTCTTTCTCAAACAAGACAAATGTGTTTAAATATAAACTAATTACATAAAATTAAAGTCAATATTTAAACTAAATTACTTGTTTGAGCAATTTCTTTTCTAATGGGGTTTCTCTGCACAGGTTTCGCCAAAAATCTGGTGGAATTTCAACTTTTTTTTTCCCCCAAAAGAAAAAGACCTTAAGTCTGAAGGTCTGTGATCTTGGTCTGACGCAGGCTTACATGTTTCTGTCTCATGTTTCTTTCCTTTCTCTCTAATCTAATCTCTGCTTTCTTCCCTAAATATTTCAGACAGTGCTGTTGCTGTGGAAACATGCAAATAGTTAGCTTGAAATATTTTATTACTATGATATCTCTTGTATTCTCAGTTGGAACTCACCCTGTTTGGATGTGCCTGGATGGAAAGTGCTGTGTTGACCGATAGCACTTTGAACAGAAAAGGAAGCTGTCCGTGAAACTTGTCCTTGACCTTTGACCCAAGGCATGCTGGGAAATCTGCTATCCACTGCCCCAGTGTCCTCTGGGAAATCCGGTTGTCTTTGATGAGGGCATCACCTTTGGGGTGAGCACCCATCCACAACTTTAACATACAGAAAAATGTGTATTATATAGATATTAGGACACCCCACTCCATCCACTGCCTCATTTACATACATTTAAATATGTTAATGAGAATGCTTCAACAAAAACACATCGCAAGATTGTTTGGCTAAAAACGGCTAAATCAAACAATAAACGCAACTTTTCCGAAACTTTTTCCTTCGCTGCTAATCGTTAGATTGAAAATGTTTAATTATTCAAAAAAATGGCATAGATAAAAGGTGTAAAAGGGGGTTAAACTGTGCAGCCACGCCCACTGAATGTGAAGCAACACCCACTGAGCGTGAAGCTCCACCGAATGACTGTGCAGCTCCACCACAGAACATATAGTCCCTGGACGTGCAACATGCCCATGGAAAAGCAGCCCCGCCCACTGAACATGGAGACCCGCCCACTGAACGTTGAATCATGATGTCCGTTCCGTGCTAAACAGGGTTAGACTTTGAGTTAAGGTTGAGATTAGAGAGTACAACCAATGAGATGACACATGGGTGGGGCTCCATTTTAGTGGGTGGGGCTTAACCCATTTACAGTCTGCAGACAGGGGCATCTCCCTCCAAGACCAAACTTGATTTAACACAAAAACGAAGTTATAATATGCAATGGAATCTGAGGTTTACAAGTTACTTCATAATGAAAACCACATTGTAAACTATTAACCTCTTAACCCTGGATAAAAACTAGGATTTGAAAAGTAAATGTGGTACATCAGATAACTACACATATTATAAATCTACAAAGTTAATATTGTCATTATTTCATGTTTAATTTAATGAGAGACAGAATTGATGATGAATACTTTGAGAACATCACATCTGAACACCAGCTGAGGTTTATTAATAAACGCGCACATGACAAAGAGAATGTCAAGCTGACCTTAAACTGAGCTGTTGGAGTCCGTGATTACTGTGTATCTGACTAACGAGTTAAGACTCTCAGCATTGTTATTATTATTATTATTATTATTATTATTACCTGTACTGTTCTAAAAATGACTGTTATAGACCGGTTCAAAGCTGACATTAAGTACTGTACTTTATAGTTCCTTCGAGATTGTGTACCTCCGCATAAGGTCTTGACGGCTCTATATGTGCCTGAGGGTCTCCGGTTATCAGCAGACGAGCCACTTCACTGTCCAGTCCTGCTTTACCCCAGGCATAATGCTGAACCACACAGCACAGAGGGAATACTGGAAAACACACGGATGCAGATTAGAAAAAAAAATAGTTTTTTACAATTTTATAAAATATTTCTATATTTGAATAACAGCTGTTCAGGTTATTACAGGATAATAATGGATAAACCGGAAAAGCAGAACCTTTCTTAGACAAAAAAAACTGTATTTTGGTTGATAATCACTTCTACAATATGCCATAAAAGTACAGGGGTGAAAGATGAAATACAATCCAGTCCACAAACAATTTTATACACTGTGTGCTAGTAATCAAGTATACAAACTCAATCACTCACAGATATTGTACATACCCATATACATATTTATAACATCCACACTCCAGAGAGAGAGGGAGAAACAACAAACAAACCCCTAATGCAGGAAATAAAGAGCAAACTGACGGACGCGATATCTGCTTACACACTCGTTTCCAGCATCACATTCGATCACATCAGCGCACAAAACACACATCCTTTCCCCCCCAAAACAAGATCGGTCCCCATGAGAAGCTCTTAGAATCAGTTTACGGTTTCCACAATGACTGACAATCATAGTTTCATTAAATAAAAAGTAGAATCTGGAAAAAAGGAGATTGAACTGACCTTTCACTTCCGCCATGTCCGCGACGCTGACTGGCACGCACGTGACGTCACACCTCCCCGACCAATCACGGTCATTCAAATGGTAGAGTTAGAATAAACGATGCACGTACACTTGATTTTATAAGTTTCTTAATTTCAATTAATATGTAAATATAAAAATCACAAAGTTATTACTATTATTTGTTGTTGAATTACATAATTTGGACATTTTTAAAAGTCCACATTTTGAGTTTTTTTTTTATTTACAAAGCACACTTTTTAAATTGCCACATGGTTTCTTTTCAATTAATGTGTATTCATTTTTTCAATGTGTACGCGTCCATCAAATAACTTGTTACTCTCCTGCGCATGCGTGTCTCGCTCACGCTCATCACCACGGAAGTGCAGCCACAGAGGAAACGGCAGCGATAACCAACTCCTGTGGTGCTGCTCGGTTTGGGCTCTAAAGTTGAATAAACCCCCGGAATAATGTCGGGATTTGATTCAAATCCATTCGGGGATCCGGTCGATGTCAACCCCTTCCAGGTGAGAAACGACAGAAGTGTTTTTAAGGGGGTCACTTGGGTTTGCAGAAGCAGTTTGGGTCGGATATCAGCCAGGTTCGTTTGTTGACGTGTCATGGAGGTTGTTTTCTATTTATTTATAGCCTTTAAAGGGTGAAGCAAGGTGGGTTTGCGCAGGTTTGGCTACACCCAGAAGGCCTGTGAAGTGCGAACCACTCCTGTGTAATTCACAGACGAGCAATGACCTGTAATAAAAGTCCCACCTCTGATAAATAAAACGCTTCAAGTTCTATATTCCTCAATGGACCAATGTCTGCTTCTTCAAAAATTATAGACTTTTTTATCACAATTTAAAAAATAAATTTTTTCAAATTGGAAATAATCTCGATTTAATATTCACATCATTGTCTTGGGAACTGTCACTTTAATCAGGCTTTATTACTTTTTCCTGATTAGATTTTCTTTCAGTGTGTGTTTTTTACACAGTAGTGGGATTGTTGTTTGGAGTCTTTTATAGTTTCCATCTGTGTATTATTGAGTTATGAAGAGAGCAAACATTCCTTTATCATTCTCCTGCTACCCCTCAGTGACAAACGCCGCTGGACTTGGACCAAAAATCTTCCGTAGCATTTTTGGCCAAGGTGTCCCGCAACTATTATTTAGATCATTTATGCACTTGTACACAACACATTGGTATTCAAGGATCTACGAGAGGATTTGCTCATGGCAGCAAGTAACCTTGCTAAAACAATACTGTCTTTCTACCTTTGAATATTCTGAATACAGTACTCAGACTTCAGGCTACAGTGTCAGGATTCTCATATTGAAGCAAAATCTGAGGAAGTAATTCGCAGCTTGCTTGATTGAACATAGAACATCGGGTTCATTGAGCTGCCAATCAAAATCGTACTCGTCAAAGTGTGCAAACCACTGTTCTCCCTGCCCCCATGCGAGTTTTGTGCCAGAATGACGAACATAAATTTCAAGATCGCAAAGGAAAACTTTGCAAGCAAAAATTAAAATACTGAGGGAGTAACCAAAACTCGTTTCATATAACAAGGTACCTTGATCGAAAACCATGGGCGGCCAACGGGATATCACACTTATTCGTCGTCTTCTTTCTCTTGTCCCTGTGTGTCACTGAGTGCATCTGCTGTACCACCAATGCCATCCGCAGACGGGGAGTATCATTGCATCAATATTTCCTAGTTGTTCCCGGTAGAGACCTTTACTACATTGACTTTTGTAGGCTTTTTCAGCTTTTCTCTCGTAACTTCTCCCCTTGCGCTTATGTTTGTTTTTATTGACGAACGGTCTTAATGTTACTTCGAATCTGATCTCCGACGATAGACTGACAGTTTGTCAAGATGGAAATGAAGTCCGTCCCGGAGAGAGAGGCCTGAGATTTCATTGGACTAGTGTCCTTTAGGACTATAAACCAATGGACTGTGACTCATGTTTTTTACCACCGCGGCCAAATAGTAATGGGACCGGTAGACTTTTTTTCTAAAAATTGTCAGACCAGGCCCACAAACTAGGCTTTGCCCAGTATGCGTGTTGACCTGTCCATGCTTAGTGACATACCCAGAACTCAGCACTCCAATAACCAAAACCTTCAGGGACTTCAGTCTCATGGTAAATTGTTGACGATAACATGTGGTTATCATGTTTTCTGATGTTTAAACCAACCTTTTGAATCATTGCCTTGGTTGATGGTATCCTCTGGTCCCTATCCTTCGCACTAGGCAAGGGTACAGCCTTAGCCACATTGCCAGTCCTTTGTTTGCCTATTTCAGCAGCTGCCATTTTCAGAATGAAAGGGAAGCTCCGCTGGACGGAATCCCAGAAATAGTTTAAAGAAAATAAAAAAGGGATGTTTTACGTAGTCCAACACCCTGTGGGAATACGTTGTGGAAAGTCATTATCTGACCAATAATGTCATCTATTTAACATTAATTTGTATACTGGTGATGTAGCCAACCCGTGGTGTTCAACATTTATTTTCAGCCCAATATTCAACATAAATGATTAAATATCTTGGCACTAGTTGGAGGTTTGTTACCAATGCCATGATTGTTCTCTAGAAACCTTTAGTTCCGGGTTTCTTCCCATTGTAGCCTCTCTTTTATTCTTAAAATGGACAAATAGAGACACACGCACATCGTTCACGCTCAGATTTGCTCCTCTGTTCAGTGTACAGCAGGTGTGTCAAACACATTCCAAGGTTTCAAATCAAGCCACAAGAGGAACAGTGTGGTCTTTAAATCATGGATGTACGACTGTAACCTGAAGTCAAGTTAGATTAAAGTTGGTGCTTTAAAAATATCTGTTTAAGTCTAAAAATATCTATTTCAGTTGAACCAGAAGAGCCTTTCTTGTTTACCCACGGCATGAGTTTAGTGAGTCACATGCTTCACTGCAGTGACATCATCACTAGAGGAGAACAATCGTGTTTACATATTAAACGACGAGAGAACTATTTAAACAAATGTTTAAAGTAGTATTAGCATGATAACGTTTTTTTTATGTGTCTATAATTTTATTCTAGCAAGAGTTCTGTCACATTTGGGTGTTTTTGGATGTGTTCATATCTTTGTTCTGAGGTCCATCGAATGTTGAAACATCAATAAATTGAAATGTTCTTTTCAACGTCAGCTGATGCCTAATGACCGGCTTATCACTTCTTGGTGTAACCCCTTTTCACCCCATGAGAGCTGGGATGGAACAGCATGGCCTGAACGTAGGGAATGCTAACCGTGTGTCTGTTTTCAGGATCCATCGGTCACTCAGGTGACGAACAGTGCAGTGGATCAGATTGAGAGCTTCAGTCCGTTTCCTGACGGAAATCAGGTCAGGATCTCCTAGTAAACAAGTTGTATTATGTGCTGGATTTCAGACACAAGAACTCTGACCAAAGGGATCTCCCATGTCTGCCAACATCACTCCTTGGTGGCCAGTTTGTTACACTAAACTATGACCAATAATAAAATCCACACCATAATGTGTCATGACCCCCAGGTGGCGGTATGAATGAGTTTTTCTGTCATTCCTTTGACCAATTTTCACATATTTCTAAAACTGGCAAAAGAAGTACCATATCAATTTAAAATTCCTGTGCACTCCTGATTACGCTACAACCAAAGCTTCGTAATAAAACCTTGCAGATGTCTTTAGATGAAGTCAACTAGTGTTTAATGGTGATCGCATTACAATAATGGTGATACAATAACAGTTTGAATAATTGGCTTCCTGTCGAGTTGGATCTCGCTCTAATAGACTTTTTTTTTGTAGTTTTTCACCCATTACATTCTAAGTTCCCACTAGGTGGCGTTATAGCGGACATTGTATGCTGCTATGTAGATTTGTTCATAAATGGACTCTGAACGGGCGGCACAGTGGGTAGCACTGTGGCCTTACAGTTAAAAGTTTGTCGGTTCGAGGCTCACCGGTGACCTTCCTGGAAGGAGTTTGCGTGGGTTTCCTCCGTGTACTCCTGTTTCCTCCACAATCCCAAAAACATGCGGTTAGGTTAACTGAAGAATCTAAATTCCCCCTTAGGTGTGAATGTGTGAGTGTGTGTGTTGCTCTGCGATGGACTGGCGACCTGTCCAGGGTGTACCCCCGCCTCTCGCCCAATGTGTGGGTTGGAAAATGAATGAATGGAAATGGACTCACACATCCTGCAACAAAGCTTCGCAGTTCAACATTGTATATGCCTTTAAATAAGACAGGTGGAGGTGGGGGATGTACGGAGACAATCTCTGGGGGGAGGTTGTTAAATTATTTACAAAAGTGGCCATTTTTATAAATTTTTTTGTGAAATAACCAACTTTCTGACGACTTTGGAAACGCAAACTATGTTACTAATTTTGCTAAATTTAATTGGCATACAACAAACTGTTGGCGCACCATAATCTCTTACCACCATAATTGGTGCTATAGAGCCATTTTCAACAGTTTTCAGACCCCGATCGGATGTAAATTTTCACCAGTTCTGACGCGTGCGTGCGTGGGTGTGTGTGTGAGAAATTCGGTGACTTTTCAAGCACTTTTAGACCCTCAAAAATTTGCTGAAAGCCACAAAACAATACTGAGAACAATTAGAAAGGAGTTCTATGTACCTTTGATGCCTAAGCGCTAATAATTAGAGCTTACTATCATTATATAGTAGTTGCACATAGTGTTTACTGTTAAATACTGTTAAAAAGTCTTTAATTGCAAAAAAGTTTTTATATTTTATAACAAAAATCTTGCCAAAAAGCAAAGCAAACGTGGAAACAATGTGAAAATTGTATGAAATGTGTACGGGTTGCGTGAAACAAGTACAGAAAGGTTAGCTTGACATTCCATGAAGGAAGCAAGTTAAGTGTTATTAAATCACGTACATGATCTGTCAGTATCTTCATTTAAAGTTAGATTCCTGAACATTTTGTCTGAAAATTCCTCAAAATACAGCCAGAACCCAAGCTTTATGACAAAACAGTCCATTTGTGTTTGGCTTGACCTTCCTGCAGAGTAAAATAAAACACTTAAATGTTTTTGTTTATTTCATTTAGGGGACCACGATCTCAGCGTCGACTGGTTCAACTCAACCTGCCGTCCTGCAGCCGTCAGTGGAACCCAGCCCTCAGGTGAACAATGCACACCTTTTCACCCAGAAAAACATGTGTATTTAAGGTTTTAACACTCGATGTGTGTTCAGGCCACCGCTGCAGCGGCGCAGGCGAATCTTCACCGACAGCAGGAGGAGCTGGAGAGGAAAGCTGCTGAGCTGGAGAGGAGAGAACAAGAACTGCAGAGCAGAGGAGCACCTACAGGTAACACGACAGATGACCTCTGAAGTGAAATAGGTTTAAATAAAGATTGTTTGTTTTTGTAAAAATGTGATCAAAGTCTTTAAGAACCATTTCAGTATTTAAACGTCCAATTGTTAATTTAGGGTTCAGAGATTGTTTCTTGTTTATTTTACCAACTATGTGCTTGTGTGTGTTTCCGAACAGGGAAGCAGAATAACTGGCCTCCACTGCCACAGAGGTTCCCAATCAAGCCCTGTTTCTATCAGGATTTCTCTGCAGAGATCCCTCCAGCGCACCAGAGACTCTGCAAGATGATCTACTACCTCTGGATGTGTGAGTATATGCGCAAAAACACATTCTCTCTGTCATTTTCATACATTTGTATCTGATTTATCTTTACTAGAACCATAGTTCTCCTGGGAAATTACTCAGATTTGTAAATAGGGGTAAATATATTTATTTTGATGTATTATATTATTTTTTTTGTGCGTATTGTGATAATAAAATATTAATAAAAGTCTATAATGAATAAAGTATTAGATTTTTGAAGTGTCGCTAACGTGAAAGTCTTTATTTTAAATGATGCATCAAAAAACACTAATATTGATTCTTCAGGATAATTTTACATAAAAAAGGTAAATAAAGGTAGATTTAAATAATAAAAACAATTTTGACATACAAAATTGAATATTATTATTTTGTTAAAAATAAATCTTTTACTAATTTTCTTTTACTATGGCACCAAAAGGGACTGGTTGCCTAGGTAACCTTTTGGTTGCTATGGGGGAGTCAGTGACATCATACAAAGTTCTCCATGCAAATTTGACTAAAATAGTCCAACCCCCATGTCTCTATGGATTTCCTTAGCTAAGATAGTGATGTGCCAAATGGTTGCTAGGGTAAACAGTACGGTTGCTATGGAGCTGTCAGTGATTTATTAAATTGTTCCGTTTGGCACTATGAGTTACATAAACTAACTCTAATGTCTGTATCACTTTCCAAAGCTAAGATCCAAAAAATTGGTTGCTAGGGTAAACTCTTTGGTTTCTATGGAGGGATTGTTATATATAATATTTTTTTTATTTGTTACTATGATTAAGATTAAACATAGAGAAATGGGGGTTTGTCTAAGATAAAGACATTTTCGTGACATTTCTTGTTTATTTTTATTGGTTTATATTTATTCCCTTCTTGAGCCTGGGGTTCAAATACTTTTCAATTTGAGTTACAGTTTAAAACGTTGTTCAGTCAAAGGAAAATTTTACAGCAAAACTATTGATTGTATATATAATAATATAAATTATACTAATTCTCTTTAATATAAAATATTGTTTGCCATTTTTTTTTAATCAAATTTTCACCTTTTTCTTCATGTAGTGGTTTGACAGTGAAACGGAAACATGCACATTACAATATTTTCAGTGCAGCTGTGATGTACATCGTTCCCACATGACATCATGACTCCCTGATTACATCAAAACACTTAATCCCTTTAGCAAAAACTAAGTGACCAAATATGACCACATCAGTCGACATAGTCTTTCTCCTTTTGCCTTTACATGAGATTAATCAACAAATTAAATAAAAAAACTGGAATTTGATTAATCGTGGTATGTATTGTGTCATATGGAAAATCTGTAATATTTCAGTTTAATTGTCCAATCCCTTCTTCTGTTTTTGGTTTGAATACCCATTTATCTGTGTGGATTGAATGCAGGGCAGTGTGTAACCCTGTTCCTGAACGTTCTGGCCTGTCTGGCGGAATTCACCACTAGCTCTGATGCGGGGGTGGATTTCGGCCTCTCCATCCTGTGGTTCGTCCTCTTCAGCCCATGCTCCTTCCTCTGCTGGTTCAGACCCCTCTACAAGGCCTTCAGGTCAGAGAAAGATTGCGGAATTGTTTCTCGCCCCCAATGTTGATCCGAATCTAATAGAATGGCTTATTTACAAAATGTTACAAATGAGTTATTGCCCCGCCCCTTTTTAAAACTATTGTCGACTTGGACAACAATTGATTCCTTCATTCTTCTTCTAAATGCATGTTTTAGATGACATTGAATAAATAATTTTGAAATAATCATTTTCTCGTTGATCTTCTGGACGCTAAGTCGACCACCACACAACTTCCAAAGCAGACGTTCACCCAAGGCTTGCGTCTGTTTTGTAAATGGAACTAAATAGACATCACCGCTCTGAAGTATGAGAATCACCATCTGCTCAACATATCAATAAAAACCTCCAAAACAAGCAGGAGCTCATTAAAGTTCCATGCATCTTTCTAAACTAAACACTTAAGAGTCTGAGGCGGAGCTAAGCGCTAGGTTTTTATTGGGCGAAATTTCACTTCATTGCAGTGTTTTTGATCTTTTTTTTTTCTCTTTCAGGTCTGACAGCTCCTTCAATTTCTTCTTCTTCTTCTTTATCTTCTTTGCTCAAATCGCAGTTTCTGTAATTCAAGCGGTTGGCATTCCTAATTGGGGTAACAGGTGAGTGAGGCACGCCTTTAAATATCAGTATTTCTGTAATTCTTACTGAGACTTTTCAAAACTATAAATGGTCATCTATCTTTCAGACGCGTTCTTCTTCCTGTTTTCTCTGAGCACCATGACTTCCTTCTCTAACAGCTTCCTGCTGCTGGACTCACTTCCTGTCTGAAGCTTGATCTCTTGCTCTGCTTTGTTCGCTTCTCTTCAAGTAGCTGATGTAAAACACTGGGTTTCTCTCTAATCTTTCTTTTTAATATGATTAAATTAACTTCCTGTCAGCATTCAGTGTCTTTACATAACAACAATGGTGATTTTATAGTTTTAAGATAAAGGAATACAGTATTGTGACAATGTCTACAAATACAGAAGATACCCTTGTAATATTAAATAAATAAAATACACAGTTTCTGACAAATGTTACCCAAATATTGTTTATTTAATGAACATTATAAATTTATACAAAGTCCATTTTACTTTTTCTTTATTGTCTCAATATATAAAATACAAATAACATGCAAATTAATTAATTAATTAAATACTATTTATTTGGTATAATAATTAATTACAATTTTTAAGTTTAAGATTTTTTTTTTGGCCATTTTTCTTTTGTTTACAACAGATGGGGCAGTAAATATAATTTATGGTACAGAATTTTTGGAAATACCCCAAAACACTTTGAGAAAGTGAATTTTATGTCATTTCCAACACATATTCCTTAGAAGTAAGTCTAGAGTACTTTGCTTGAGTACTTGATTTGATCATATTTGATGTTTGCTTGATTTGCAGTGGCTGGATTTCTGCAATTGCAGTGATTGGTAAAAACAAAGCAGTGGGCGCCATCATGATGGTGGTTGCGGCCTTCTTCACTGCCACTGCCACTCTTTCTGTGATCTTACTGAAAATGGTAAGTGTTCAGAGGTTGATCAGTAAAGTCAGGCACCCCACAGGTCTCAATATTAGGCCCACTGATGTTTTTTTTAATCATGCAAGTTATTCAAGGCAGTGTTTTTCCTCTGATCTCCTTGAAGGCTTTCTTTTAGACCCTTTTTATATTTGTGATCTGTTGGTGTGATTTATTTTCAGGTTCATTCTCACTATCGGCGCACCGGTGCCAGTTTCCAGAAGGCCCAGCAGGAGTTTTCTCAGGGCGTCCTGACAAATCGTACCTTTCAAAACGCAGCCGCTAATGCCGCTGCTACAGCTGCACAGAGCTCCATGCAGAGGAACTAGAACCACAAAACACATCCAGATCCAGCCAGAGCCTAAAGTCCAGACGTGACCCCAGATCATTTGGGGTCTTTGGGCAGGAAAGGCATTGCGTTCATGTCAATTTTTTTTATTATTTCTCTGTTTTGAAACCGAAGGTATGAAGATTAGGTAGTTCTTTTGTGTGTTTTGTATATTTGTATGTACACAGAATTTGTTGAGGACATCAGTTAAGCTGTATATAAACTAATTTAATATTTGTGCACAGTAACAGATTAAAAAAGATGAAGGATATCATCCCTAAAAACAACAATGATTATATCTAGGTTCAATACGTGCTTGCCATGTTTAGAATTACATTTTACTAAAGATTCAGGTTTGTAAATATTATTCTCAAATGTGCCACAGTATTTCATTCTTTTAATAATTAATTATCTATATTCTAATTGGCCCAAAAATGACTGATGTGCCATGATTTCTGAATTTTGATACATAGTGAACTTTATTATTGTCTTGATATTATTGATAAGATGGAAGGTGGGTGTTTTCTATTGCATTTTGTCATGAATTTTAGGATAATTATCAAAATCTAGTAAGTTTACTAGTACTTAAGTCTGTTTTATTGCCTTTTGAATTTAAAAATTAAGCAATTGCAATAACACAAAGTCCCAGTTGTCTGAAGGGGTAAATAATTTTCATGGATGAGATTGTAAGAATTTTTAATAGATTTTTGTTGAATTAAACTTTTCTGATTGCTATGTTATGTGTGTTATTCATTAATACAAAAAAGGTTTATAAATGATAGCTGCAAATGTAAATTTATTTGACTTAGTTTACTTATTTTACACTGTTTAAATACTTTCTAAAGTTATATATGATAGTGTCCAGCTAATAAATGTCCATTAAATTTAATTTAAAAATATGTTAACTATTATATTAGCTGTCCATCTTCAGTTAAATGTTTTAAAAAATATGAATCTCGGCCCTCTTTATAGTTTATTCGTCCTGGTGGAAATGTTTGGCTGAATAAGCAAGGTTGAAATTAATACTTAAACTTAATAAAGCCAAGTTGCAATTTAATGGCGGTCTTTAATGTTTAGCTAGTTTAGCGCTCAAAATTATTGAAGTCACGTGTTTCCGGACGTCTCTGTGTTTCTATAACGACTGAAGCGTCCGCCGGAAGTGCGAATGAGGAGCACAATGGCGGACAACACGGTGAAAACGGTTAGAAAATATTGAATATTTACATTTAGATGCTAGCTATTGTATGTTGGATGCCATCGTACGTAATACTTTTTTTAATAATGTTTTTTATGTCTAGTTACCGTTATAATTTTTTTTATTTGTGCTTTGTCTATTTGAAGTAAATCAGCAAAATAACGTTAGTTAAACCTGACCAATGACAAGAAAATAACGTAAACTGGATTATAGTTTGATGTTTATTAAACTAGGCACAAATGTACAGTTGTCACAAGTTTAACATGATTCGGAAATAAAATAAGAAAAGAAAATAATCATAAACGCAGAAATTAATTATAATAAAAGTCCCGCATGATTATTATCTTTATTCCCAGGACTAAATACAAATATGCAAAATTTAGAATAACCAGAACTTGAATATGTGAGTCTGGATTTCAATGAATCAGAAATGAACAGAGTTAACTGATCCTTTACAGAGAAGAGTAAATCCGTATGTTTAATATATGCTTGTTAAATCAAAATGCTACTATACTGCATTATTGTGTATGTTTTTGTTTAGGATCTCCAGTTTCCATTGTCTTCAGATCTCAAGAAACCTCGTCCAAAAAAAGGTCAGAATATAAATTATGAGTTTTTAACTAATGTATAATAGCTTGTGGGTTCATATATATATGTATGTATGTATGTATGTATGTATGTATGTATGTAATGTTTATGATGTAGCACCTTGGTCCTGGGGAAACGTTTCGTTTCACTGTGTACTGTACTGTACTGTACATGGTAGAAATTACAATAAAAAGCCTACTTCTTACTACATAGAACTGCTGGAACTACATTAGCTGAATATAAATTAGGTAACCGTTCTCAGGTGTTTCACAATCCCTTCGTAAATCGTTAATGATTAATTGTTGAGAACCTGATAAATCAGTACGTCATATATTAGATCTTTATTCATCCAGATGGTGGCACTCTTTGCAGTATTTTCCCCTTGGTTCCCAATTCTCCCTGAAGAGGATTATGGCTCATAGAGAGAAGTGTGTACAGGAATAGAAAGGATTGGGATTAGATTTTGTCAAGGTTTGCTGTAAGTATGAGGAGGGAAACCTTAATGAGGCCGTGAATGCGCTACTATTGTTCCAGGTTTTCCAATAATTAGCATAAAGAATCAAAATTTATGAGATGTTAACATTTTAGACCTTATTTGTGCATGGATTCATAACCATGAATGAACTTGACACTGTGGTTACACCATAAAGGGGAGGAGCTTTGAGCATTGAAAGAGTATTAGTGGCTGCATATGCACGGATACAGGTAAGTTTAATACGGGTAATCAAACAGATGGGTCAAAGCATAGTGATGTAATGTTCCAAGCAAATTGAAAACCTTTATTAAGGTAATTACATCATACTTATGTGCACAAGAAATTATTAACATGTAACATGCTTATCCTATTAGAAACTTGCAAAAATGACAAATAATTGGGACAGCATAATCATGCGAAAAAATGGAATTAGGCACACTTCAAGGATCACTTTTATTTTGATTGCATGCCCTCTAGTGGTGAAAACCTACGTATTGTGTGTGTGTGTAAAACAATCATTGTGAACTTTAATGAGAGAGAATTGACACGTTCCCTCCCAAATAAAAAGCCTTCTTCAATTTAACAATGAGGAAGAAATTGGAGAGTTAAGAAGTGTTATGAATGACAAAAGACCGGTATTTTGTAATTTATTTGTTATGTAGTTAGCATTTATTCAATATGGGTTTTATCCATAGCTCCTGAACTTCCGATCCTGGAGAGAAGGAACTGGCTTATACACCTTCATTATATTCGGAAAGACTATGAGACTTGCAAGGTATTGTCTGAATAATTAAATAAGCTCTACCCACTGATTTATAATTAAAATAAACTTGTGTTCCTTTGATTTCAGGCCATTATTAAAGAGCAGCTACATGAAACTCAAGGCATGTGCGAGTATGCTGTATATGTGCAAGGTATGTGTAAAATATAGAAGTTATTCTTTATTATTTTATGTCTAAAGTACTGTACACAAAAGAAGAAATGTGTAAACAAAGAATGCTTTTGAAATATGATTTTTTTTGTTTTCCATTTACATACTACAAAGTGTGCAAACAAAAGAAAAACGGAAACCAAATTTAATTGTTATATCTCCATTTTACCCTCAAACCAACATCAATTCTTATAGTTCACTTACTCAAAATCATTAAACATACAATAAACCCAGACATCAACTGAAACAGAAACAACTGTGTAAGAGGTGCCATATAGGCAAGGTTAGAAAAAGATTAAATACACATCAAGCTAATTAAGTTTCAAAAATCGTTTGTAACAAAAAAAAACAGTTTGTTGAATGGCCGGAACGTGCTACAATAATGAGAGTCCGCAAGCAACTGTTAAGCATGGTGTAGGTTCCATGAATGTTTGGGGCTGCATATTTATGCATATGGAGTTGAATATTTGTCAGGATTATTGGTGTTCTCAGTGCTGGCGGATTTCTTTTTTTGCAACACCATCAGGGAGGGGTGCTAATTTATTCTGCTGCAGGACAATGACCCTGAACAAACAACCAAAATCATTAAGAGGCATTGATGAAAATAATTAATTAACTTTTCTTTGTTTACAGCACTTTTACTTACTATTTCTGTTCCAAACATAACTGTGTGCAGCTCTCATCATGCGTCTGGAAGGGAAGATCCAGGAGTCTCTGGAGTTGTTTCAGAGCTGTGCCATCCTCAATCCTAAAAGCTCAGATAACCTCAAGCAAGTAGCTCGATCGCTGTAAGTTACGACACTCTTTAAAGCCAGTTTAATCTCCATAAAGGGATAAAGAAATAATTTCTGACTCCTGTTTAGTTTTCTGTTGGGGAAGCACAAAGCTGCTATTGAGGTTTATAATGAAGCTGCTCGTCTCAATCAGAAAGACTGGGTAAGATGTGCCTAAATCCTAATAAAAATGATTCAAGTACAAAATAAAATTTGTTTAAAATATCCAAATTAATTTCCTTCCTCATATATTGGTGGTTAACATGTATTTCTATCATTTTGAGGAATTTTTCTTTTAATTGTGCAGAATTTATTGGCTGCTTTCTGTGTTTGTAATAATTGAAATTTCCTTAATTGGCAATTTTTTATATAATATAACATAATATTTTAAAAAGAAAACAGTATTCAACTTATGAAAAATAAAAGTTTTCTAGGTTCCGCTTGATTTTTCCTTCAAGTGGCACTCGGGTGCTGACTTCTATGCCATGATTTCTGTCATTTGTTCTGTGAATTCTTGGAAATCTCCAGAAAAAGTCCCTGTTGAACTGTTTAGAAACTCTTGTAACGGCAGCAGTCAGTGCTTAGAGGAGTCATGGCCGATGGTTACCTCTCTATAAAATCTGTATCTCAAATGCCCATTAAGTTCTTACTCCTCATGGGTTTTCCCATAGACATACATTTAAATTTATGCATTTGGCAGATGCTTTTATCCAAAGCGACATACATTTGAAAGAATGAACACATTTTATTGTCAGTTCCCTGGGATTTAAGGGTTCGATATATATACACAACATCTCTGTGTGTAACCTACATCAGTTTGTGGTTAATTCATTATAAATCTCCAGATTTAATCTGTGTTAGTTATATAAATATATAAACAGAAATGATTCTTGATTCAATCAAATCAATTATACCCTTTAACGTTTTTTTTTTCATATGCACGTTTGCAATTTTTTTGTGTTATTTTTATGTATAAAAATTGTATTCAGTCTATTATTAGGGAAATAGAGTAAAGAACCAATTATTGTTCTTCTGCAGGAGATCAGCCATAACCTGGGTGTTTGCTACATCTACATCAAAGACTTCAGAAGCGTGAGTTTAGCACAGATACATAATGGCAATGTAAAGTGTTTCCCCTAGGATCATGGCCTTGGGGGGGGGGGGGGGGGTTATGGGTGGTGCGGCAAAACACTCACACAAACACTTAATAGTGTTTATATGTTTCTTTTAATTGCAGTTTACCAATATATTATAATGTCTGAACAATTACTGTACAATAACTAAACAACTGTACACTGAACTAAACACTAAACATCAGATTTATTTTAATATGTTAATTATTCACAAAGTGTGCAGCTTTTGTCACTGCAGTGCATCTTTCTGGGCTTCTGAAAGAACATTTCCAGAGCATCTTGGTATGGATAGTCTGAAACTTCTGGCCCATTTATTGAGATCCGCATGCAGGCTGCAAGATGGTCCCCTTGCAGCCTATTGTGAATGTCTGTTTTGACCTGTAAATACATTAACTGTTAGGCTTTAAAAATGATAACTGATAGTAACAACAGTAAAAATCAACTTAACATAGTGATAGTTTAAAGCAGGAAATGCCATTGTATAACTAACTAGCTAGCTATTAATTAAGCAATTTATTTATCAATTCGTTCATTCATGCTTGTGTGTATTTACTTACTTACCAAGATCAGTCTTGTACAGCCAGGGGGAGTATTTCGCCTCTGACAGCCAAGCTGGGTCAAAACCTGTCGTTCTGTGGTGGCTAGACATTTGCTGCTTGTCAGGGGCAGGACATGCAGCACTTGGGCTCTTTTCTGTACTTTGATTCGGAGTAGGAAAGCTACACCGGCTGCTGCTCGCAGCAGAACACGTGCTGTCATCGTCACCACCTTGGGAGCGTTTAAAAAACGCGGATATTTTTGCCTGCTGCGACATACTCTCCGACGCGCGGTCTCTGTCCGCTGAATCTGATGGGTGTGTGTGTGTACGCGCGCATCGGAGCGGAACTCCGCCGTGCGCGATACGGAGGACAATTGTAAACGCGCAAACGTTGAGACAGAAATTACATGCCATCGTATAAATAACATAATGCTATTTAGTTTAATAAAAGAAAAAAGCAAAGACCTGTTATATATAAATTACTTCTGTCGTTATTCGACGAAAATAAAATAAAATTAACTTGACCTTCAAGGGGGGCGGGGGGTGCCGTTGGGGGGGCGGGGCGCCCCCCTAATATAATGGTAAGGGAAACACTGTGTTTCGTTAATTAAAGATATTCTCTGTGTTTGCAGGCAGAAGAGCAGTTAAACCTGGCGTTGCAGCTGAACAAACATGATCTGACCTACATGATGCTGGGAAAAACACACTTACTGGAGGGGGACACAGAGAAAGCCATCGAGGTGTACAGGAGCGCCGTGGAGTATGTATCTTAATGTATTTCTTTACATCTACTTATATAAAGATTTAATGCAAACGCTTCACAGACGTTTTTATAATTATTTTTGATTATTTAATTCACATTGTGAATTAAATGTATACATAAGGGATTATATAGTCATACAGTAGATTGAAATTAATTCTCTGTCTACTTCTTATTTTTGATGGGTTTATAAAGCATTACAAGCTTTGTTAAAGATTTATGTTTTCCACAATAATTAAAGCTGCAAAAAGATCCTGTGGTGTAGTGGGTGGTGAGCTACACGCATATAAATTAAAAGTAACATACCATTTTTTACTCGACTCGTAATGTTTTTAATCTCTAATTGAGATTATTTATTGGTCTTTCACTTTGTCTGTAAATAATTGCTAAAAATATTGATTCACTATAACTTGGTCCTGGGTGTAATATTTAAAATCGTATTTTCTGGTTGATTCCTGAAACAAAACAGGAAATGCATCACAAACAGGAAATACATCACAACCAGAAAGTCACAAGCTCCTTTATTAGAGTAGCAGAGAGAGATAATTCCCTTTCCCTCTCTCTCTCTCTCACACACACACAGACCAAAGTGGGTTTAACTGATTCATATATAATATTTAAGCTAAATAAAGCCACATTTTCTGTTAAATCTTCTTAAACTTTGTATTCAGAGTCTAGATGTGTTCACTTCATAACCTTCAGGAGTCGCCAAAGGACAAAAATTCTGTCGATTAAAGAGAGTCTCCTTAGACGTCCCAGAATCCATCTGAAAGCTTTAAAGGAAGCGTTGAATATACAAACTATGGGCTCTTCTGCGTTTAATAATGACTAAAATCATCCATTTTTTCATTAGAAAACTTTCTTTTCTTCGTTTTGTCAGCAATTGTCACAGAAATATTGAATACTGTTGTTGACATTCCCTAACACTCTATGCATCTGGCTCAGATTTCAGAGGACCGCCAGGAGCATTAGGTTTCACTGTGACTGAGTGCTTTTGAAACCTCATCATTATCACTGGGCTCCCATCGAGCTAATGAATTAGTAACATAGAGCAGTGGGAGGCTGTGTAATGAGAGGAGAAAATGCCACCTCCCTTCAGAAGAGCCTTACAGGGATATGAATTAGTCAGTGTTCACTCACCATTTAAACAATTTCAGACGAGGTGCTAAGCTGATCCTGAAACAGCTGCTGATTTAGTTTTATAATAATCATGTCCTGATTGAGCCAGAACCCTCCTTCTGTCCCCTTGTGAAGCTAAAATAAAAGTTAGAGCTAAAACCTATTGGAGATATTGAAATGGTGAACTTTACTGCAGTAAAATACGAGATAACAAGATACTTGATTTTTTTTATGTTGTATTTGTGTCAGGTTTTCTCCAGAAAACACGGAGCTTTTGACCACACTGGGACTTCTGTACATGCAGGTGAGAGTTGAGTTTAACACAATGGTTTCCAGTATAGGGTTTCCACGCGGTCTAAAAAAATAAAACCTTGAAAAGTTCTTAAATCGTTTTTCACAGGAGTGCGCTTGTGACATGCACTGCACGATTGTTTATTTGTTGTTGCTGTGGCAGCCATCTTTGTTGAAGGGCTTTTTGTCATTACAAAGGTTTCAAACTTATGTAAACAAATACAAATATGTAATTTAAATCACAAAAATTCACCTTCGTTTAGTTGTCAATCTGAGATTCTCTTCAAGCGTTAATAACTGTAATGATATTTCAGAAAACAAAACGATCCCAGGTCGAATTTATTCTGTTCCTTTATCTCTAATGGAAACCCTGTCAGAAGCAAACTCCACTGTTTCTAAAAATATCTCATTTCCAAACATAAAAAAACAAGTTATTAAGAAACAAAATAGTTATTAATTAGCATAACTGTTTATTTTGTCTATTTAAAAGATCTGCCTGTTTTCTTATCTCTTGTTTATTAGCTGGGGAAATATCAGAAAGCTTTTGAGCACCTGGGGAACGCACTGACCTACGACCCCAATAACTTCAAGGTAAAGAACAAATTATTTTTCTTACTTCTGCAACTAGAGGAAAATAGTATTTCCCTTTTTAAAGAGCGCTGACCTCTAGGGTAGTAACTTTTATCAAATGACGTAGGGGCGAAAGATACTAGAAAGTTAGAGAGTAGTAGTAGAAAATCTTGGAGCTTCTGGGAGATAAAGTGCATTTGCTTCTTGGTGTGATGGTGATTCTAGTTACTTCTGCAACTTCTTTACCGTATTGTTTTGTTTTATGTGATATTCACTAGGAGACAATTATCTTTCACTAACATTTTTAAAGAAGAACGATTAAAAAATTGTCTCTCTTCATCACTTAAAGTAAAAAGATGACCTATTGCAAACATTAATGCTACCCCCTAGTGGATCAATGGTATGTCTCATACTAGACACTAGCCTCCTTAGCTTTGAGGTCTCAAAATGTTTTAAATTTCATTTTGATGGTTACAAAAGTTACCTAATGCTAATGCTAACATGGCTATGTTTGCATCTAGGCCATCCTGGCAGCAGGTAGTATGATGCAGACCCATGGAGACTATGACGTAGCCATGAATAAGTATCGTGTAGCAGCATACGCGGTCCCCGAGAGCCCACCACTCTGGAACAACATCGGTATGTGCTTCTTTGGCAAAAAGAAATACGTCGCGGTGAGTTACACATAATTCGTTTGAAGGCAATTGAAGTTTCTCCAAAACCTTCAAATGTTTTCTTCTCGTCGATTCCAGGCCATCAGTTGTTTGAAGAGAGCCATTTATCTGTCTCCATTTGACTGGAAGATCTTGTACAATCTGGGTTTGGTTCATCTGACCATGCAGCAGTATGCCTCAGCCTTCCACTTCCTGAGTGCCGCCATTAACCTGCGGCCGCGGATGAGCGAGCTCTACATGCTGCTGGCTGGTAATACATCATTATTTTGTGGTGAACTATTGCCTTCAATTAAAAAGTAACCTGGTCCTTCTCGTCATCAGTCGCACTAACTAATCTGGACGATGCGGAGAATGCACGCAGGTCCTACGAGCAAGCGGCTCAGCTGGATGAGTATGATCTTCGAACACATGCGTCTGCTCCTGGATCTGCATGGACTCTAAATGTCTGTGTGTGTTGGACAGGAGGAACCCGCTGGTGAACCTGAACTTTGCCGTGTTCTTGTTCAACCAGGCTGATAAACCGAGCGCTCAGCTGCAGTTTCACGAAATGGAGAGGAAGGTCGGTGCTCTGCTGGAGAAAAACAGCAGCACTGAGTTTGATCCGGAGGTAAGGATTAGCAAAAACAGATTTTCCAGTACCAACATTTTAATAGATTACTGCAAATGTCTACTTTTATAACAATTAATGCTATTTCTTTATTATAACTTCATAAATTGGGACAATGGTTTATAGTAATATGACTTGGGTAACTACTTTTCCACACTGAAGAGGTGTTTACTATGATAGTCATGTGATCGAAAGGAGCGCAGTGGATTGGTCCGAATGGATTTATTGCGTTTTGCTCTAAAAATGAACTGGTGTTTGTCGTTCTTTGTGTAGGAATATACGACTGATATTACAAAACTTTGCATAGATGACAAAAGTACACCTTGTTTTGGTGATGGTTTCTATTTTTTAATCTAATTTTCGACCAAACTCTTTTCTACGACAGTTTCTGCTACTACTGTTACAATTTTCTTGTTGACTAATCGAAGCATCCCGAATCTACCGATGCAGCAAAATTGTTTACCCTATTAACAAAGTTCATATAACCCATAGTGATTAAGGGAATGTTATATCATTACCACTACATAGCAACCAAAGTGCTTACCCTAGCAACCAAGTTTTCTGAACTCTATCTCAGCGTTGTTAAATGCTAAAGCCGTGGGGGTTTGTTTATATAACTTATAGTGGTAAAGGTAATACTATATCATGACCCCTACATAGCAACCAAACAGTTTACCCTAGCAACCAAGCATTGTTAAATGCTAAAGACATGGGGGTTGGTTTATAAAATATGTTGTGACAAAGGGGATATTATAGCATGACCCTTACATGGCAACCATTTAGACATCACTATCACAGCCTAAGAAAATCATAGTGACATGGGTAACTTTATAATCTCACTGACTCATCCATAGCAACTTAATTTTATTAAAATGCATTTAAATGGCACTTTTACAAGCCAACATTAATGTTTACAATCTGTACCACTCCAATTTCGACTAATACTTTGACTAATTCTACTAAGAAGTTGATTTATAAATGCAACCTTGACTTTTGGCATTACTACTTAATGCTAGTTTATGATATTTTTCTCGAATATCATTATATTTGGTCACTGATTGATAAATTTGTGTCCATTGCAGATGGTTGAAATGGCTCAGAAACTGGGCAGTGTTCTCCAGGCGGGTGAAAGCTTCTCTTGGAACAAATCGGGTAAAGAAGTCAAAGTCAGCACACGCTCTTCATCCTCCAGTAAACCCAGCAGCTCCCAGCAACTCTTAGGTACGAACCAAGCCCTGGGGCAGGCCATGTCTTCAGCCGCCGGGTTCAGCAAGAGCATGCACACGAGCACAGGTCGGAAAAAGCTTTGCTTTGTCTCTTTTCGTCGGATCATTTTAAAGATTTCAAAATGTTGTTCTACACAACTAGGGGCAGAAGAGGGAGTGAGCAGTGCCACAAATCCTTCCGCAGAACCGGAGGATGAGGAAGAAGCTGAGTTGAAAGAGAAGAGCTGAAGATGAGTAGAATATAGATTTAAAGGCGACGTGCAGCCTTTAGTTTAAGCTCATTGATGGAGGTATAGATCAGTGAAGACCAGTCAATATGATTCGAGTGGTTCAGGCTTGGTTTAGCAAACATTCCATTGTGTCCCTTTGAGAGAGGATTACATGGCTGCTTGATTGAACAAAATGCAGATAATTTATTTGTGTTGATTAGTATTCAGAAACTATTGCATTTTGTACACCACCTTCCGAAATAATAACGTTTCTTAAAACTAATACAAACCTGCAAAACTAATTTCACATTTCTTCATTCTCCCCAACCAACTTGTATTAATTGGAATGCAATGACCCCTTTAAAGCCCTGTTGTTTGCAATAATCATTTAAAAAAACTTCTTATACTTAATTATCTTGAACATCTTCAGTTCATTTGGTATCAGTATGCCACAGTAACACATCTGAATATTATTTGGATGTTATTTCCATGAACCCAGTTTTTCTTGTATTAGATAACAAATCTTTATTACAATATTTATATTATTCACTTGTAATATTTATTTCTTTCCTCAATAAAGTAATGAAGATTGAAGGAAATTTTGAGAAAATTGAAGAATTATTAATATGTAAAGTTTGGCTCATGTCCTGTTCACTTACATGGGTTTTCTGTACAATACAACTGCTTTCGAAACTTTAATATTGTTGACCGATTCACTTTATTTACTGACCCTGACACAATTCCTACAATGAATTCATGACATTTGTTCTAAAAGAACAGCACCACAGTACGAACAACCAGTCTTTGATCACTGGAACAGAAGTGTTTATTTCTATAAAACATTCATGATTGGAAAACGCCTAGCAACGAAACACTTTCTTGCATAATCACTTCATGTTAAATCATGTTAACTCCAACCTTGCATGAAATTATGTTTCTTGTGTTATTTGTCTATTTTAGAAGTAAAATACCATTACGTTTCGTTTTAAAATTCTGATTATAATTTCTTTACCAATTCTAGCTAAGATTCAATTTCAAAATTAAAATGCAAAGTTGATTTGAAAAACTTGAGAATTCAGGAAGGCATTATTAATCAACAACCGATACCAAACCCATTCCGCTTTGATTTTTATCACAAGCAATCTTTTTGTTTCTAAAAGTGGGCTTGAAATCTTTAAGACACATTGCAAAGGTTAAATAAAACAAGTCTTTTAAAATTTTAATCAAAAATATGGATGGTGACATGAAGTGACTTAAACAGGAAGCATCAGAAATCGACGAACACCACCTACAGCACGATATTGAAGCTAACTGAGAAAGCTGCTAAATGATTAATGGGAGATTTATTACTCTGTACAAATATTGCTAGTTTTAAGACCATAGAGATCATTTAAGACGAGATAATCAATGTGCATAGAAGAACGGCCACAGTCCCCTTAGTTTACCAGAATCTACCAAAACCTAGTCATTTCTGGATTTAACTAATTTCAAATTTAATTGTCAAATTTTAGACAAAACAGACAATTATTCCCTAATTTATTCAACTTCAAACATCTACCAAATCTAGCTATATTTAAAAAGCATCATAGGTAATATAGTCATGGTAATATTTTAAAGTAATCTATATTTTGTTTAGCATTCCAGAAGTTGTACAACCTCAACGCTGTACCAAACAGAATCATCCAGTCCCTAAATGGAAGCCTTCTAAAGCAAATAAATTGCTTTTATTGGTTTTAAGCTTCAGAACGCACTTATTATCCCACAGCAATCACATTAATTACTTACGATAAACCAAAACTAGTTGTTCAAAATATTCACAGTTAAAAAAAAAAGTGTATTTGTACGTCAATGATCCCATTTCCTGTTGCTTAGTATTGATGTTTACTTTAAACCAATCAGCTGTGGGATTACGAATGCTTCTCTCCCATTGGCTGTAGCATTGAACAATTCTTCTTATTTGTATACAGGTAAAAGTTTCCATATCGATTCCATGTTGTTCCTATTTAAAAAAAGTGGCGACCTCATAAGACTTCCTGTTTGAAGCAAACGCATGTAATATAAAGGATATGGGTAATATTTTCTCTTAGCAACCGAAGCACCGTTTGAAAAAGAAGTTTGATGAATATTCTCGCTATTTTAAGTGTTTTTGGAAGTTTTCAACATATTTGTTGCAATATATACAATGTTATGTTAAAAAATATTCAAATGAAACGAATAGAAATCGACCCAATAAATAGTTCATTTTGTACGTTTTTTTTTTCGACAAACCCATATTGGTTGATTAATGTGAACATTTTTGGAGAGAAATTGTAGCTCATTGTGTTTCAGTTCTACTTGTTTGTTGCTGCAACGTTGCACATGGCAAAATTAACACAATTTGATGTGGAAGCAAATTTCTGGGAAAATTGGTTGAACAACAAGTCCGGACCAATTCCAAAAAGGAAGTGACAAAATTCTTTGGTTAATATTTAGTAATGAATTTCCAAACAGTCCCATTTGTTAAATATAAAGTAGAGTTTTAACTTGGTAAGATATGGTATTAATATGGAAACTTTTGAACATTTTATACAGAAATGCTACTGGTTTAATAGGATTCAATGATCTTTGCTAACCTAGATAAATCTGTAGAATAGCTGATTAAAACAAAAACACCCCCAAAAATATATTCTCTGGAGGAGATGGATGATGAACAAAGGTAAAAAAAAAGACACTTTTAATGATTTCACCCTCTTTCCTTATGAAAAGAAGCTTTTGCTACAAGATAGACAGAAATCACCACTAGACGAGTAGAAGTTTATCTTCTCCATCCAGTTCTCGTAAGTTACAACGTCCAAAGAGCAAATAAAGGAGTGTTTGACTTAAGGTGGGAGTGTTCTTGTTCGCTTTCTCAATAATACCAGTCACAGTAAAACAAAAGAACTGCCTCAAAATGGTTAAGTAGATTAGTATTTTCTGATTAAAAAGATTTGTCATCGATAAATGAGCTCCCATTTACTCCCCTGTACTTTTCCATTGTTAAATGTGAATATTTTAGAGTAAATGGCATTCATTTTTTTGATGAACGATTCCTTTAAATGCAGAATATAAAAAAAGGCTGGCTCACTTGGTCGCGTTCAGTGTAGTCTATCTCAATAATATCTCAAACAAAAACGTTTTCGCTAGAAAAATCTTAATTTCCTGCTCACCTTCTGCTCGGAGTCAGTGCTCACAACATTTGAAATGATAATAAAAGCACCCGAACGTTCCTCTAGAGTTCAGACGTAGGTGTAATCTCTGAAAACATGAGTCCTTCAGCTGAAATAGCATCACCAAGTCCCACTGTCCTGAGCGGGTGCTTGCAGACCAACACTGGAGTGAGATGGAAGGAGACGTTTCCTCGATGCCACACTGTGACGGGGCGGGTAGGGTCCACTCTTAAATTCTCTCTAGGCTCTGAGAAGGAGCTGTAAAAGTTCAGAGGTGCTTTGAGAAGCACTTTGGAGATATCAACGTTTTGTAATCCACAGGCTTGAGTACTGGCCACCCGAGCACCGGCAGCCACTGCAGACTCCTGATTGGCCCAGTGCCCATCCACTGTAGCCATGATGTGGTATGCTAATGTGTGAAAGTGGATTCGTGTGAGGTCGGCTTCGGATTGAGGACTCGACCGTCCGTGGTTCTCTAAAACCCAAAGAAGGATGTCGCTCACGCGGCCAACATCAGGAACGCCATTCCAGGAAGTGACATCAGCATGAGGGCCACCTCCTGACTGGGTGAGAAACAGAAGCTCCTGTTCATTCAGACCGATTGAGTTGACGATGGGCATGACCTGCTAACAGAAGAGCAGATGGGATCTGGAATGATTCAGATGGAATGATAATGATAGGCTATCATCGTTAACAACTCAGTGAGTTCCTGGAAAGGATCATGGCGTACTGATATCTAGGGCTACGACAGCGAATCAGCATTATCGATAAGAACTGATGATGGAGAATATGGGAATGATTGTCAGTTGCAGCCCTACTGCTATCGTCATTAAAGCATGTACCTGGTGGAGGATTCGATTCATGTAGTCTTGGTCTGTCATACTGGCCAGCTCCAGATGAACTGGTACTTCGTTCTTTACTTCCGAGATGGCCACCACTGCCTGCAGAGAACAAAAAAAACGCTACAAATGTTTAATATTGCATGAACAAATGTGACAAACTCAGACAGAGTGTGAGCAAGCTTAGGGTTGCCAAAGATTTGAGATCTCACCGATTTTAACTTTTTACAAAATAGTTTTAATAATAGATGATACTTTTTGCGGAAACTCTCAAGATTAACATCTCAGCATTGGTGTGTCGGATCAGCCTCATAGCTGGTCATTGTGAAGAAAGATAAGCTTACCAGTTAGTTTCACCGAGAGCAATAGTCAAAACAATGTTTTTTTCTTGAAAGTTCACTTTCTTTCTCATGGTTCATTAAAGGTCAACCTGACATTCAGGCCAGTGTACTAACATAAACTTGGAATAGGTTTAAATATAGTTTATTATATTGGCGAATTTAAGTAAACATTTTTTTTAATGACATTACCTTTAAAGTTAAAGGGAAACAATTACATTTGTCGATTATAAGACAAGTGTGATACATTTTTTCATAAATGCAAGGGTTCTTTAATGGAATGGCACAAAATACTCAAATAATATTGATTATTTATTAATATTTTATTTAAGTTTATCTTGCATAATGTAACCAAAATATATTTAGCCATTTTTATTTGGCCATATCGTGTATGTTTAAGTACCATTTAAGATCCATTAAAGTTTTGAAAGTACTTAACCTTCAATAGTCAATTACAATTAGTTTTTTGATACATTTTTAAAACAAACTAACAATGCTTTAATGGATGCTAAAATAATTAAATCAAACTTTAGAGGATGTAAACTTGTAAACCAATTCAAGTCATTACAATTGGTCCTTCGAGCTGGATAAATGCTTTGGATTTATTTAATCTTGTGAGTAATGATACCATATGATAAATCTGTCAGACCTCTTGTAGCCTTTCCTCCCAGAGATCACGTCCCATGCCCTCCATCATGTGCAGCCCCGACAGAACCACCAGATCCGGCTGGAATTCCTCAAGACTTGCGATGAAGGTTTCCAAAGCACTCATCTCTCCATTCGACAGGTCATGTGACAAGATAAAGCGATTGGCCTGTGGAGCTTGCGATGGGCCCCACTGCTCTCCTGCAGGGGGCGATAGAGAGGGATTTGCCGAAACTATGATTTGTTGAAACTACAATTTCACTGCAGGTTATAACTTTAAGCACGGTCATTTCGAGGCACACCGCACCTGACTTGTACTCCAGTATCAGGTGGAACTCATCATTCTCCTGCAGCGACTCAGGCGGAACCACAATCTGTTCATCCAGCATCTCGTGAAGCTTCGGACCCACCGGACCACACAAGAGGACCTGATGGAAAGCAGCATTGATGCATTGCCATTTCAAAGGTAGGATTTGATTTTTGAACAGAAACATTCAAGAATCATTTACTTAACGAATGACCGTATACAAAATATATATCTAGAAGACCTAAGCAGTAAAATAATTTAAAAATAAGCTTCTACTCAAAGAAGAAAATTAAAGGATACTCACAGAGAGCTGAGGGTTTGAAGCCAGTTTCTGACCAATGAGAGCAGCATTTCCACCCACGTAAAGCTGCAGGAAACACCAGAAATAGGTTAATTCTAACTGGATATGGGGTAGATTCCTACAGCTTTGGTTGATCCAGCAGTCTTTCGAAACAGCTTTGTGGAAAGAAAACCAGTTACTGTGATCGTAGAAAAAAAAAACGAGTAAACAATGGCTGACAAAAATTGTAACCTTTTATATACATTTTTTACTAACAGTTCCTCATCAAATATATCTATTAGTATTTTTTTATCAAACATAAATCCTAAATTTCTTAAGTCTAAATCCAGATCTACTAATTAATGCTGATCGAGTTGAATTACACCTGACACAGAAATCCAAACCCCTCGGGAGGCCCTGGCGTACTCAAATTAATCCGTCAGATCTCTAGAGCATTTACAGCAGTCTTCGCTATTAAAATAGACAGCTTGAAAACCCTTTGAGTCGAAACATGCATTACACTTGCACACTGTTTAAGGTTTTCAATTGAAATATCAATCAAATATCCCAAAAGAAAAAATTACAAACTACTATTTTGATCTTTAAACAGTCATTTTTTCACCTCATCTTTTCGAAATTGCAATCGCTGGAGTCAAAACAACTCTCCCTGGAGAACAAGATAACGAGAAGATCAACTAATGACTAGTTGGACTCCCTCGCATTCCTTTTCTTTCCATCCTAGTTTGTGTCCTAATTTTAATGTGAATGGTTGCTAAGGCTTTCCATCTAAAATCACATAGAGGACAAAGTGGGTGGGGTATTTTTGAGCAAATTCTCCTATTGTACACATTTCTAAAACACTACCTCTCAATCGACCGGTCTTCCTCACGTTTGTGGTCAGTGGGGTCCAGGGAGTCAGCTGACATTCGTTGACCAATTACAGCAACCCCAGACTTCCTCCACAGGCTTGTATAGTGAACACTTGGCATGTCTGGGTGAATCACTTCATCTTTGCCTATCTTCTTACCCTGATGCGGCCATCACTCTGGAACTGACCACATGACCTTCCATTGCTCCAGAACCCAATCTTTATGCTCCACAAACGTATGACTCACTGAATAGTGGTTTTCTTAAGGTCGTTGTTTAATCCCTTGAGTGTCCTTCACATGAATAAAGTCTCTTAATTTCACTATTGGTTATACTGTTGTTTTCCTGCCATTTGATTTCACCGTTTAAGTGTTCGCCACTTTAATCACTCACGATTTTTTGTCTATTTCTTCTGTAAAAGACAATGAGTCCCCATTCATAGTTGTCTCCCGTACTTTTTTTGATGAAATCTGACCCCTTACATGCCTTGATTACCATTTCAAAACAATGAAGGGTTCTCTGGCAGAAATAACAAAAGCCATGGGGGATGGGGACACCATTAATGTAAGTAGAATTCCAAAGAAAACATGTTTAAACTTAATCTCCCAACGAAACAGCTTTCTTACATTGACTTTTATAAGTAGTAGGATATGAGTAAAATCAGTGGCCATTTGCCGTAGTTAAACCTGTCTGACAACTTCATTCTTTCCCAAACCACCCCGAGGTAAACAAAATCACACCCTGAAATAAACCCAAATCGTAAATACCACCTCACACCTCCTTCCCCTTCAGATTCTGCCTCACCTGAGCCCCTGGGTATTCTGCAGCTGCCCGAGCAATCCTCTGAAACACTTCTTTATCAGAGAAAAACCGCTCTGCAGCAGCTCCTTTCCCCATGTAGTGCACGAAGGCCTCTTTCAGGTCCTCTTTACTGTGTAGCACCTCATGGTCTCTGCCGGATCCAGGTTCGAGAGCCAGAGCTTGCAGTAAACCCACCCCTGACACCACCACATCCACACAGGCGTTCACCCTGACAAGAACAGAAAGAGAGGGATTATTAACCCTAACCCAACAATGAAGAGGAAAGAGAACAAAAGTCAGAAGTGGGCTGTTGTGTGAAGGACTGAAACCATTGAATTTGTTTCTTCCGTAAAAACACTGAATCGTAGGAATTTTGCAGCCTTTTGAGCCAGTGATAACACAAGAATTCCATTATTCGCGTGTATTCAAATGTATTGGTCACTCTCAGAAAATGAACGCTAGCGTTTGTGTCGAGTTCAGAGATCCCGCTCAGACATGGTGACCTACGAAAATGTATCGAAGTGATTGGAGATATCAAAGCAATTTTGTACGTCAGTATTTATTGTGGTATAACAATACCTGCTCGTGATACTAGGCATTACGCAATATTATTTTGACAATATGTACGTAAAAAATCAGCTTAAAACACAATTTTAAAGCTAACGACTGACCGGTCGTTGCAAAACAAAAAGTGAATTTAAAAATAGAGATTGGAAAAACTGACTAAAGCTATTTGGAAAAGCCATAAATGTATTTTTATTAGTATTAGAGCAAGCAGTTTCATCCACCCACTGGAAGTGGAAGTAAATGGTAATTTTTCTCCTAGTAAATATTACATAAAACACAGACAAGGCAAAGAAGTTTCAGAAGTGACTAAAACCACCATCTAAGAGGCAAAACCACATCAGTTCCTAGACAATTCCAACGATATTGAGGAATGATATATTGTTACACCCGCAGTATAACACAAAAGCATTTTTTCAATGATGGTTATTCACAACTCTGTTTAGAAAAACAGGGAAAATGGGCGTGTTCAGCCTTTACGATTGTTTTCATTGTTAACAGCGGGAGCTTAATCAAAAGCTGCAGATACTGTGCAAAAAATTTAATATCAGTCTGTACCTGAGACTGAAGATACCAGGAAAACAAATACATATGCAAATGGAAATGTATTATATTAATTGTTTTACTCACCCGACTGCCACTCGCTGCCAGCGCCGGGCCGGAGCCGAAATCAAACTCTGCCAGGCTCGAGCAATGGTCTCCTCTAGGGCCTGGGGGTGGGGCTCTGAGCTGGCAGTTATCTCCAAATGTGGTAGTGATTGGCTGACGTAGTTTAGCACACGGGCTGGAAGTTCCGGGTCAGTTTGGTAGAGGAAACCCATCCCGAACGCCAACAGCGCCACCAACACCGCCTTCCTCCACATGACCTTTACACACACACTTGCATAGACACACACTGTGCGAGAAATACATATAAATGTATTAAACCATAAATAAAAAAAATGCCTTCAATGCCTTCTAAAACCAACATATTGTTATCCGCTTCGGACAAAATATTTCAACCAGTACCTCCTCAGTTCACCAAACAGCCACCAAACTTTTCCAAGAACTCCTTTTTCTCATATCACTGATGACCACTAGCAACCAATCTCAGCTTTGGTAAATGATATAGACATGGTGGTTGGTTTATTTTACTCACAATGACTTTGGGAATGTAGTCACACTACTGTGGCAACCAAATCAGCAAATTTATATCTCAACTTCTGAAACTTCTAGGAACATAGTACTTGGTGTATATCTCTCATAATGAGAAGGGAACATTTTATCAATACCGTTGATATCTTCCTAGCAACCACATCGTTTACCCTGGCAACAGATTGAAAACATCTATAGCTCAGCTGAGGAAAATAATTCATACAAGAGGTAAAATTTAAAACCACTCCTAGTAAAAAGACACAATTTTAAAATAGTTTGAAAACAGCACTTTTACAAGACGACATCAAACACACATTGTGTACAACTTTAGCCATCTACTTTGTAATTGTACTTTCAGACAGATCACGTGATCTCAAAATATTTGCCAACAAATCTGCTTCCGCGTTTCCCAAAATACATAAAAAAAAAAGTTATGTATTGCATGCATGTGTAGAAACTCAAAATTAAATGAGATTAACATGAAACGTAGTTTGGCAAAACCGTAGAAACCAGGAAGTAGATTTCACATTTCTAACTGAAATGAATCCAGTGCAGTGCATGTCTATTTATAACTGCAGTAACCGTAAACGTGCATAAATCTCTCTCTGTAAGCATCATTTCAGTGTCACTCTGACAGATTTTGCAGGTTTAAAGCTAATAACTAACTAATCAACTTAAATCCAAACTAGAGCAGCTCCAGGCTAGCGTTAGTGCTAACACTGTCTCCTCAGATTCTAATCAACACCACAACATATTTCAGGGGTCACGTGGGTCTTTAATTTACATGGCTCAATCGATAACTCTGAAAGCTAATTAACATTTTATAGTTAGAGCCTGGGCTACATGAGCTAGCCGCGTAGCAAATACACACTTTCACAGCACTAATACAGAGGAAACGATATCTGCGAAATGACATCATAGAACGGTTTTAGCTACAATTTCACTACTGACCTGCAATAAAATAATGGTAGACGGCACGATGTGTGCAGAAGTGGAGTGTGTCGGTATCCCCCCTTCTGCTCGTGGAAAGCTAAACTAGCCGCTCCTCTCTTGAAAACCTCTCCTTGAATTAAATAAAACGAACAAGTGTGCTTAACAGTTGTTACAAAATATTAAAACTTGCAATCAGACTCCAAATGTAATTCTTTTTAGCGTTTTAACAAGGTGATGTGTTGCAAGAGTGTCGTCGTTTGACTCTCCTTTGGAAAACTCACTAGATATCGTTGAACTCAACCGTCCAATCAGATGCGTCGCCGGGATTAGTGACGTCACCGGAACACGGCCAGCGTGGTGAATCTGCTGATGGCAGGCAGGCAGAGGTGACGGCATCTTTGCCCGGTGCCACGTCATAGCCACAGACGGGCCTGTTTGTCCTCAGTTGTACATGATAACAGAGCTTTTTTTCAGTAACACTTGAAAGTAATTTTAGCAGTTCGAACACGTTGTAATTGGAAAACGACGAATATGTTTTGTCGTGAGGCAAATAAACCCTTTGGTAAAAATGCACATTTAAAAAATATTTTCTAAGTTACTATACGACATATCATCATTATCTAAAATATCCAGAGTCAGGGCGAAACTGTATTGACCAATAAGGAAATAAGTGAATGAAAAATTATTTAAAATTGTGTTTAAACACGTATGGCATGTTTTTTTTTTAACAGAGAGTTTTTTCACAAACACATTTTAAAAATAATGATTAGTTTAGGAAACATAAAACCAAGAATAATTTTTTTTTCTCAAAATTAATAGCCCTTTGATGTTACTAAATAGTGAGTGCTTAATAACACCCGTTGTGTAGTTCTCAACAAGCTTCAAGCATGTCTCATGAGGACTAACAATCGATTATTCTCCAACAAATTTGTCGGTCTTCTGGCACAAACTCTGAACTTTACTGTGCGCCACATATTTTGGATACTAGTTTGGGCTTTGTGCAGGCCAGTCAAGTACACTCGCTTTATTTAACAGAAATGAGGTATGCGTTGAGTTGTCATGCTAGAAGAAAAAATGTTTTCTTTAAACCTGATGCGATTCCTCACCAAAGCATCCCACACCATTACACTCCCACCACAATGTTTTACTGTGAGAATGGGGTTCTTGGGGCTGAATGCTTCTCCAACATCTCTATGGCTAAAAAGCTCTATAATTTTGTCTCATCTGACCAGAAAACATGTTTCCAGTATGCATCACTTTTAATTTCGGCCACAGATCTCTCTCTCTCTCTCTCTCTCTCTCTCAGTTCTTGACACATTAAACTGACTTGATCATTTTGTTTCCTACTTCATTACATTCATTATTTATTTCAAGTCTAAACTAATCTCATCTGTTTTCTACAGTGACAGTGCATGTTATTTTACTAGTTTACCAGATTTTCTCTTATAAAGTGCAATTTACACGCTCAAGGTAAATCATGCAAGTTACAAAAAATTAGCAAGTCACTGGATAATTTTGACAAAAGCAGTTTTAATTTGTTTCATTTTACATTTATTTAATTTGAGCAAATAGAAAAAAAATAAATTTTCCATAGGGAAAAACAATTAAAAGTAATGTGAAAACATTCCCCTGTTCTGATAACGCCACTTGTAAAAATATTAAATACATGTCGTTTCACAGGGGGAGCAAGAACTTCAACTACATATCAGCTAAAAGACCTTCTTTATTTAATAATGGGTTGTATGTGCAGCAAAAATAATAATAATAATAATAATTATAAAGAAAACAGTCACCCAAGCCTAATATTTAGATTCAGAAATCAAAATAAAACTTATGTTTAGATAAATGGGTGGGTATGATCAGCAGATGGCGCTGCTTTCTATCAGTTGACTCAGATGACCGAAAAGAACCGGAACGAGGTGTTATATTTACAATGTATTTGTAAATTGTATTTATAATAATATTTATACTGTTATATTTAAATATGACATTTAATTTCTGTTTCAAACATTTTTTGTTCATTTGAAAAGTCAACGTAAGGCCAAATTATTGTTTTGACGTTACCGTATGTTAAACGTACGTTGCAGTAACGTACTTTTAGCGTCAGTTTGAATAATGATCGACGTCGATACAAGCCAAATGTAATATTTAACATTTTAATGTACATAACATTTCGAGAAAAGTAACTTATTAAACTATACAATGCAAAATTCTTTTTTAAAAAGATATTTAACATGAACGTAGTTTAGAATTAGGATACTTAACTTGGGCAGTCAACGTAAACATTTTAAGTTTAAGGTCAGATTATTATATATTTATTCACCAAAAACGAAAATTTATAAACTGCGCTGCTTCTTTTTGTGTTTGTTAATCAAACGTACGTCGACGAAACCAAGGTAAAGTAAATATCAACCACTTCCCACATTAAGCAGTTACGTATTTCCTAACTTTATATTTTAAAAGTATAAGTGTATGTATGTATGTATGTATGTGTAATCTACACAAATTAAAGTTATCTGTAAACCAGATATGGTAAACATAATTAGCATGACAGAAAACAGTTGAATATTTTGTATTTTTTGTCACGTTTTTGTGTCTTCTGCTATTGAAAGCCTTTTCAAGTGAACATGGTTAACAGGTTTTGACTCTACATGCATTATTTGTTTGCTGCATTTTAGCAAACATTTTAGGAATTGAACAAACAGCAGGTAAAACAAGAACCAAAATGATGACTAAAATGGCGAGAGGTAATAATGGATGCTGCAAATTGCAACCTGTAAATACACAAATTTCTTTCAAAGAGAATTAGAGATAAAAGCTCTCAGTTATAGCAGCATGAATGTTTCGACGTTGGGGGCACCGGACCTGCTCAAACAGATAATAGAGATGCTATTCAGGAGTAAACTTCATGAAATAAATGTTCTTATTTAATGAGTTTTTCCTTGTGAGGTAATGTCCACATTAAGTTTTTTTCTTCACAATATCAAGATTAGATGAAACAAATATTAAGTAAACCACTGGTTCCATTTTAATTCCGAATCCCTGTATTTATTTGTATTTAACGCAAGGTAATAGGGAACAGTGTTACTGGAGTGCAACAGCCCTGAACAGTTTAGCTTCATACTTCATGAAACAGCTCAGATCACATTAATTAAAATCATCTCGGCTTGTTTGGGGCAACTGGTGTGTATTGGGGCAGGGTTGGAACTAAAACCCAGAGGACTGTGACTAGGCAGGGAAAAGATTTGCTCTACTTTGACAAGTGTTTGCTTTTAATATTTGTTTTCTATTTTTACAGGTAAACATTTCTCTAGCTATTTCCGAAAGAATGTACAGGAAAAAGTGATTTGAAACCTCATAATGGTGAGTAAACGACAACATTAGTTTTCTTCAGCTATCTTTTCAATATTCAAACATTTTAATAAAGCTCTCAATTTTACAAAAGGCGCCTTCTGTTTCTTATCTGCATTGAAGGAAAGACACGTGGAAGCATTAGGGATGGTGTCTCCGGTGCCCTCTGACTGTCTCTTGGCTGATCTGTGTGTGTTAATTACATACCTCAGCATGATGGGTTTCCAGAGCTTTTGCAGCTTTAATCAAGGAGGAGATATCATCATCTTTGGAAGGTGTGTTAGAGCGAGTGAGAGAAAGAGAGTGATGAGATGATATGGGAAACGCAGTGAATTTTAAATGCACCTTCTAATGACGAAAAACTTGATGTGGTGAGAAAAAGTGTGAAACTTTACACCAGTTAATGTCAAAAACAGTTACGGTAAATTACTACAAGATTTAATGTTTCTTTGTGCGCATTTTACAAACAAATGCAGCATTTTCCACAAAATATTGTACAAACTGATTGGCAAATTGTAACGTATAATAAATTATAGTCAGTTTGGGAATAAACCAAGTATTGTTAAAAAAATAAACCTGGGATATTTTATTACATAAATGCGTTTAGGTAGATTTTCTTACAAATTTGCTGACTCAAATTTTCTCACAAATGCGTTCAGGCTGATTTTCTTACATAGCAAAACGTAGAGTGTTGATTTAACTCCCACAGAGTGGATTTTAACACTTTTTGTGGGTTTATGTGCCAAAGTTAAATGAACACAATCAAAATAATTTATTTCTTTAACACAAAGTGAGAGTTAATTGAATAACTCCCAAACAGTGTTAAAAGAACACATGTAGAGATGCCTTGAAAATTGTAAGGAGTTATTTTGACACTAAATGTAAAATAAATAAAAAAAAATAACACTTTAAAGAGTTACATTTTTAAAAATGTACTTAAATAGTGTTAAGTGATCTGAAAACCCACTGCATTTCATTTACAAAATGGATTTTAATCAAAACTTATGTTCTGTTTTATAGACTTTTTATAGATACGTGTTTAAATGTAAAAAGTCGTTTTAATTTAAAAAAACCTACTGAAATCAAAACTACTGATGATTCTTTCAGTAATTTGAGAACTATTTGTGACCAATGAAATCCTTTGCAGAATATGGCAGTCAGTCCCCAAACAGAGCTGAAGCGTAATGACGAGGATTAAGTCAATATTCATAGCTGAGATGTAAGCAAAATCCTACTTTTATCACACTCTGACCCAGCTTTCAGTACTAATAGGAAATATGCCACCTTTGCCCTCTCCTCTCAGAGGACAGTCTTACAGTGTAGGATATTTGAAATTGTGTCAGATTGATTTGTTTAATGCAGTCGAGAGGCACAGATTGCTTTCTGCTTGGCTCCCATTCAAACGGAATGTACAATGAGGCTTCTCTGATTGCAGGATGTTTGCTTTAATAAGTTAAAGCCTTTGAGTCCTGACCTGGAGAGAGACAGATTAAAATCACATCCAGAGAGCTGCAAACAGAAGGTCTCCGTAAGGTTACATCTTGCTTGGTGAGCGTTGAAAGGTTATAATCTTTCGCGAGAATTCGCAATGATGACCCAAATCGAGTCTCTTAAATCTTTTCTTAAAGGAAATGTGTTAAGAAATTAAAACGTGGCTTTTATAATGTTGCTCAATGCTTTTGATATCTCATTGTGACACATAAATGTGCTTCAGAGTTCATTGAAGATTTATTGTGAAAAGCAATAGTTTTTTCATCCACCATGATCTCAAATGATGAACTAAACTGTTAACTGGCAGCATGGAGGCACTATCGGTAAGAAGGTCGCTGGTTTGAGGCTTCATGAAATGGATTTCCATGACCAAGCGACTGCATTATGGGGATTATTGTACGGAGTTGTTTTTCAGGACCTGACCCATAGTTCCAGTGTAAGGAACCTGAATACTTGAGCATACCTAGCCTCTTCTTGATCCAACCTGGCTGCACAGCAGTGCACAAAGCAAAGTTTATACACTAAATTTATGAGCTTTATAGAACACCATTGAGAAAAATGTAATCCAAGCCCTTTTTTAAAATGTGCTTATCAAAGAATGGTCAAAATTCCAGTGAACAAGACCAAAACATTCCCCCACAAGACCAACAAATAGTCAAGGTAATGGTGCCAGGCAATATCTTGCAAATTGAGCAGGGCCACACCTGGTGGTGAGTTTTGTGAAATGGATTTCCATAACCAAGCAATAGAACTTGGAGGGGGATTATGGTTCGGAGTTGTTTTTCAGGACCCGACCCATAGTTCCAGTGCAAGGAACCAGAATACTTGAGCATGCCTACCCCCTTCCTGATCTAACATTGCTGCACACCAAAGCAACATGCAAGGTTTATAGAGTAAATGTATGGGTCATGACCTCAGCATGATGGAACACCTTTGGGAAGAATGTAACCCAGGCCTTTTTCATTTCAAATGTGCTTCTGGAAAATTGGTCGAAATTCCAGTGAACCCATCCCTCAACCAAATCTCAGAAGAAAAAAAACTGCTCTAGCTGTATATGGTAGAATATGTGTTACATACATATATGTCTTAATGCTGATTTTGCCAAAATGGAGCATTAGCAAAGACTTCAACATGAGTAAATGATGCATTTTTGTGTGTGGGATAAATAGATTATGAACAGTTGTTTTACACCACAAAATGCCTGTGCACTTGAAACAGATTTCACACTCACGTATCCTACACAGGGCCCGATGCGTATGAAAGATTTGGCATTGAGATGTAGTAAAACTCTTTTCTCGTTCTGCTTGGCTCCTGAGAGATTCGCCCTCATAGATTTACACACATCCTCATATAGATTGGTTCCTTGAGGCATGGCATATTGCTCTAAACCAACTCTCAGAGAATGAGAGAAACATCTTTTAAAGGTTTCTGGTGAACAAGATTGCTTTTTTGATCTTTTCATTTGACAGTGGATTCTTTCTGCTGGGATTAGGGCATTCCTCGGGTGAATTCAATACGATCACAAAATACATTTCCATATTCCATCACATCGGGCTGATATTGACATCAATTTCTATGCAGACCCTTTTCACCTCTTGAAACCCTTTAAAGCCCAGGAGTCAGGATGGTGGCAAACACTTCAAGATTCAAAGACATCAGTAGTAGACACTGAAGAAATAGTCTGTCTGTCACTTCTTCAACAGATTCCTTCATCCAGAATGCACTCTTGGAAGTGAGAAAGGCACAGAGTTTGCTTTTACTGGATGTGCACTCTTTGGAGTTTTGCAGAAGCCAAAGGTCTAATCTATAAAATGTTACCTAGTGGAATTTTACTCTATGGACTATTTACGTCTTCCTTAACAAACTGATGTCATCAACATATTTGAAGAAAATGAATGCTCAGACATTCTTCTCCCCGGATACCCCCTTCAGCTCACCTGGAGGGACAGATAGGAATTATCAGGTAGGGCTGGGCGATATGAAGCAAAAAATATATCTCAATATATTTTGCTATATCTCGATATACGATATATATCTCGATATCTTTACAGGATTTATAACCCCCCCCCCCCACCCCCCAAAAAATAATACAAATGTCAAAGTCGTTTTTTATTGAAGCTCAGAGGTGCTTCTGCAAATTTTCTTTCAGAAATCCTTGTATACATATTATTAAACAATAAAGAAAAACATATTGCCTTTTCATTCAAAAATAAAACAACTAAAAAACAGGCAGTGCATAGGAACAAAGTGCTCCTGTAACATTTAGGATATTAACAAAATCCCTGATAACATAAATAATAATTTAACTGTAAAATAATACACATTGCCTTCTTTTCATTCAAAAATAAAACAACTCAACTCAAGCTCATCTTTGCAGGACCTCTGTTGTAAGTAACCTTTTCCAATTCAGCAGCAAGCCGCGCTCTCTCTGTAGTGTACAGTCGCGGGAGTTCCTGTCTCGAAAAGTAATGTCGACTGGGTAAACTGTATCTGACTGGGATCAAGTGTTTTTAGCATACGTTTAAAGCCACGTTGTTCAACGACGGATATGGGTGCCATGTCCACCACGGACTCTGTGATGCTACACCACCTTGCGCTCTGTTTTTCATATTCTACACTCCACGTTATAGAATTGTGGAGATTAGTTGAGCTTTGGTTGGCAGCAACTTTTACGGCATTCACGGCAGTAGACATCTGTCTGTTGTTCGTCTGACGACTTAAAACCAAAGTATTTCCATATAATGGAGCCAGCTGTTCTTTTTTTGCTGGTTGCGGGCGCCGCCATGTTGATTGAGACGACAGGCAAGGGGAGGGGAAACAAAAGCAAGGAGGCGGGGACGAGCGCAGCACAGAGAAGGCACACAAGCAAAGTGGCGAAAATTAAATATAGACATTATATCGATATGTACGATATGCCAGAATTCATATCGAGTTAAAAAAAATCTCGATATATTTTAAATATCGAGATATCGCCCACCCCTATTATCAGGTCAGGCAAGATATATATAAACTCTCCAGTATATCCTAGGTCTTCCACGGGGCATACTTGGAACATCCACCCAGGGAGGTGTGCGGGAAGCATTCAAAACGGATGCCTGAGCCATCTCAGCTGGCTTCTCTCGATATGTAGGAGCAGTGGTTCGGATCTATCCAAGCTCCTCATGAGAGACTGAGCTCTTCGGCCCATCTCCAAGTGCCTGGATGTCCTCTTTTCTGGCATTTCTCGGAGCTCATGGACATAGGTCAGGGTAAGAAGAAGGATTGACTAGTAAATTAAAGCAGCTCAGCTCCTTCTTCACCACGATGGACCGGCACACGACCATCTGAAATCTGCACCAATCTCACATTCCATAGTCCCCTTGCTCTTGAACAACACCCCATACTTGGGGTCCTTTCAAACTGGTGTCTGTATTCCATTTCCTAAGACATTTGGTTTATTGTTGCGTGTGTGAAAGCAATCCATTTGTTTCGAGAAAACGCTTCCAGAAGTATTCTCCAGAAGTCTGGTGGAGGGATGGCCGGGACATGGGGTTCAAAAGAGGAAGTTGTTTGTGCTCGACGTGACGTAAAAACGTTTTTTCTCTTTATACACAAATCAACATTGCGGGGTGTGTCAATGTTTGCGTCCATTCTTTTTGGTTTAACAACAGCAGGAACATCTACAGAAAGAGCATCCCTCTCCATATGGCAAGCTGCTTCTTCTTCAAGTAGTGTCTTCTTCTTTAAGCAGTCGCACACTGACGACGCAACAGTTTCGCCGCCTTCCGCCGTCCACACTACGTTTTTCCATTGATGTATATATGCAAGTGTTGCTGAAATGGATCAGAATATTCCACGTGACCATAAAACTACAAGGGATATGGGATGGGGGACAACAGGAAACAGAATCGACGAGAGGTTCCCAGTCCGCCCATAAACTCCTCATCTTTGGGCAGTTTAACTGTTAGAATTTGGGATACGACCACCACTCTGTCTTTAGGAAAATAGTCCTCCGGTAACAATCCCCCAATTTATGCAGATGGCAACTAAAGGCCTCTACACACCGGTCCGAAGTGAGATTCCCAAGAATCTTCGAATGGCTTCTCAGCAGGGTGCTCTTTTTGACATTTTGGCGCCCCCTGTCTGAAAATAGCATTCACAGTACAACAAATGCACTCTGAGCCACATGGGGAAAATATGAAGGAAGACGACGACAAAGAAGAAATCAAAGAACACATCGAAAAAAAGATCATGGATGTTGAGCAGTTTATACTGTTGACATGAGAGGATTTGTGGTCCGCTATTTCTTTCTTGTTTCTTGTGCGAGGTCTTTATGAAAATGTGGGATTAACGCCACCAAGTGGCTCTTGTCTGTCTTAATCACGTTATTAAGACAGCCAGCTTTCATTGGTCGTTCACCTTCCGAACACAGATCCGATTTTTTTTTTCAATGGCACCATCGGGCAGATATGTGGTGTCCCATTGGCGTCCATGGTTATCAATCAAGGTGCGTTGTCGCACGGTGTGTAGATGTGTTAAAGCTTTAAGTTAAGCACTGTTATGTTCGATGAACCAAACCAGATCATGAGTTCGCCCGCCCTTAAAATCAGTGTTGCAATAATGGTCAAATTTAATGGATCTTGTTAGTGTGACCCTATTTGTTTTATAAAACCTCCTCCAAACAGGTTCCATGAAAATGGAGGTGTTCTACACGCATTTTAAGCTGCTTTGAAGTGTGGTGGAAATGCGACATAAGTGAGGATAGCCGTGGTCATGAATTAATTTTAAAATTAAACTGATGCTGAGTGGAAATCTTGGATGCCATGCATTCCATTCAGCAGCGTATCTAATGGTTTGGGTCATCTTATGTTTTGTCAGAGATCAATGATGTCTGATTGAGAGAAGGTCTTGGGTATTTCAGTACGAACAGTGCAGAACCTCAACAGAGCTGCTCTTTCAGATCTTTCACTGAGAGAACAATTGGTGCAAACCAAAAATATGCCTGACACAAGCAGGAACAGCTGGAAAGCTAGATCACGAGGGAATGGGAACAAACATACCCATTGGTTTAATTCATCTTTAAAACTGCTTTAAAAAAAGAAAATATGGCACTTTATTCAAAATGCTATTCTGAGACAAAGCGGCATTTCAAGTATAAGTGTTAAATCCGAATTTCTTTCATCACATCTCATTTATAGTATAATCAGATTTTCACCATGCCAATGATATCACACAAAGAGCAATATTTTCGATGATAAAGAGTGGCTCTCAGTGAATAGAAATTCACAGCATTCTCTCTCTAATTACTAGTATATTATTCGTCGACAGCGTTTAGACGCGTGCATTAAAAATGCTAGCTTGTGTTTTACAGAATTCTGTGTAGCATTTAATCAAGCGCGGTGTGAGCATGGGTTTTTTTTTTGAGGAATTGCCCCTCACAGACCCCTGGTAAGGTGTTAATGAGTGGACGGCTTGATCTCAGCAGGGTTCTTTAGCCGATGGTTGTTAAAAAAAAAAAAAAAAAAAAACACCGGACCGGACGAACTGCTCTTATATCAAGTCCTGCAGCAGTATGGGCGGTTACTCTTAGAGTTGTTTCTTTGTGATATTTCTTAGATGTTTCACGTGTTAAATCGCAATTTTATGCGATTGCCATGTATTGCCTATCCATATTTTCATACGGTTTTCTCTCTCTTGATTGGTCAAGTGCTCTCATGTTCCCGCCCACCTTTGTCGCAAGTTTAGCATTTGTACCTGCTATGCTCGTTATCATCCTGATCACCTTCCTTTAGTTTATTTTATGTATTTTCATTCCTTTTCTGGATTGTTGAACCGTCAACATGTGTGTGTTGTCTGCAAGCAATATGAATCTGTCTGCTGTGTATGGATGTGATTTATTTGAACCCTTCTGTGAGTTCTGTTTGCGTTTAACTGGTGTTTGGTTCACAAATGATGCGCCTAGATTAGTTTAATGAGGTTTTCCCTATTTTGGCTTGTTTTGGCGAGACCTGACTTGAGAACTTTTTAACAGAGAGATACTTAAGGTTAGAAGTTTGTCCCAGCCCGGTGATTAAAAGCTCTGGTAATGGCTTTGGACGTGTGGACAGATGAAACCAACTCATCATTCACACCATCGACCCTTCTTGTTCGTACAAGAGTTCAGGCAACGCAAGGCTCTGAGCTTTGACCGGACATCTTGTCTAACATCTCTGTGCTGACTCACTCCTCTGTTCTCACTGGGAAGATTAAAGGAGTGTGTTTGCGTGTCTTCACCAGGCAAGCACAAATTTCCCTTAATGTGTCCCCCTTCGGAGCTAGAGTCTAATCTCTTCCACCATCTTCCTTTCCTTCGCTATTGATCCTCAGACTCCAACTACACACAGATATTTGATCTGAGGCAGGTGTGATGCCGAATGCTCCGAGGTGTGACGGCTCTGGATTGATTTGCTGCTTTTGTAGTTTACATGAGGCCACCAATTTGTTAAAACATTTGATATGAAACTTTTGGTTACCTGATATGGTAAAAACCGGTTACGCACGTCTTGTTAAATATTTGGTTCACTACAAGCACAGTTCTTACAATAATATTACGTTATGAAGAACACTTCACCTGATTGCTCTAGAAATACAAGGTCACTGATTGGTCGCCTTGGTAGCATTTCCTATTAATGAAACTTCAAAATGCACCAAATCATTGAGTAATTGGTCAAATTTAAAGTACAAATTTTAAGTCAGATGGAGATCTACGGTACTGAAGAACAAATCGAAACCCGGAGAGAAAAAGTCAATGCAGCAGAACTAAGAACTTCCAAAGCCTTGCGATGGGTGTATCCTGTCTTTCATCTAAGCTGGTGATAGTCAGTGATGACATTTACAGCAACCATTATGCTCTATTTTAGATATTTACAAAAGTAAAAAGAATATTTTGAATCACTTTTAAATCAGTCTTCAGTACGTAACACCAGCAGAACCATGTGACCTTAAACTAAGTGGGTGTTATAAAGTTAAAAAGTGGTGTACACTCATCGTCAACAGTATTAGGTACACCTGTTCAACTGGTCTTTAACGCTAATTTCTAATCAGCCAATCACACAACAGCAACTTTAGGCAGTGCTTAATTTGTTCCGCCGTTTGCCGGAACGCAATCCGTTTTCTCTCAATTTCTGGCTTCCAAGGATCCGGAAAATTTTATTCTGGGATCCGGTAATTATCTGACCCCATTTGTCTTTATCTGCCCAATTCCTGCCCACCTTTTTCACTCTACTGTACTACAATGCATTCCCCCGACTCAAGAATATACAGAGCACTCGCCTATGGTGTGCCAGGCTGCCTTCGTCGTAGTCTGGTGCTGTCCCCTGCAGTCGGCAGGCCGGCCCGTATTATGTGGAAATTAGCGATTAGATAAAAATATTATAAAATAAAATAATTAATAATTATTGTGTTAGTGTGTTTTCTTTATTGTGCATTGTATAATGTAAAAAAATAATAATAATAATAATAATAATAAATAAAATGCACTACTAGCAAGTCTGAAAAGGCTGCTGCTGGGTAATTTACGTCCTGTACGTAACTTATTTTTAGGCGACATTTGGCCAAAATTTATCTTAATCTTCAATATCATGTTAAACGGCCATTTAACATGATATTGAAGATTAAGATAAATTGTGTTGAAAGTAATCTAAAGGTTTTTTGTGTGTATATGTCTTAAATTATGTTGTAAATGATGTATGTAAGTCCTGCTGCTTAAAAGTAGGCATGTTAGACACTGAACCATTGCAATCTGTTTGTGTTCCAGCAACTGTTTTGGGCCAGCCCCCCTGTCCGTCACCCCAGTCCTGTTGTGTTCCAGTAACTTCAAATTTACAAATTAAGCACTG